>CAUYLG010067947.1:0-10684 GCA_963573385.1 Cacajao melanocephalus
GAACACGAGCCATCCTCAATCTATTTTCCACCTTCGCGTTTATACCATATTCGTGAGATGCACAGCCATGGTAACCAGATTTTTTGAGATTTTTTTGTGCCTCTGTCCTAATTTGGGGTCCCTTGAAAGCAGAGCCCGCATTAAGGACTTGGGGGTGTTGCCAGGAGGCAGGAGAGTGTGGCGGTGGGGAGGCGAGATGGAGATGTGTGTGTCTGAGACGGCTGTGGTCGGGGAGGAGAGGATGGATTCCTCTGGGAATTCTGGAAGCAGACAGAATGTCTCCTAGAATGGTCTTCTGGAAGATTCCAGGTGGGGGCATCTATCTGCTGGCTTGTGCCCTCCACGGCAGAAGTTTGCTCCAGAAGCCTTCATCCCCAAGGCAGGTGGCACCTGCAAGAGATGGCCCCTTGCCAGTAGGAGGTGGAACCCGTGCTGCAACCCTGATCAGAGGTGGGGCCGAGGGCATGTGACATGGCACAAAAAGTGTCTGCCACAGTCCTGAAATTCACAGACACCAAAAAGCACTCATAATGGCTACAACATATAAACAAAGATCAGTAGCAGAACTTGAGGGATGTGGCGTAGACAGAAGGGGCTCTGGCTTCTGACAATTCCAGCAATTTCCGGCAATATGGGCAATTTCTGGCAAGCTTGCGGAAGTCTCACTGATTTGTTCATTCATACACTCATTCATTCACGGGGTTGCTATTATTTACTGCATGTTTATTGTACACCTCGTCTGCATCAAGCCCTGGCCCCCCAGAAAGGATGGTAGAATGGAAGAGAGGGTAAGAAAGTCATGATATTCCCCGAAGCGAGGCTTTCCTGCTCCATAGATGACATGTCACTTGCAAACTTCAGCCCTTTCATCTTCATTGGTAATGAGGCACGGATGCTGAATGTCACTCATTGTTGGGTGACAGCACAGCTGAAGGCCCCAAAGAGGGCTCAGCCCTGTCCTGAATGGAGGAGGACTTAGAAACAAACTCATCCACCCATCCTACCTTCCCGTGTCCACTTGGCCTGCAGCCCTGGTGCCTCCTCACTGCCAGGCTTTGTGCCAGTTGCAGATGTGGTGGTGAACAAGAGGGAGCCCCTCCCCTTGGGAGCTCACAGTCTGGAGGCAGAGAAGTAACCACCCCTGCAGATGATTCAGAGGCAGACTCCAAGCCCAGGAGAGAGCAGAGATGGGGCTGAGAACTGCTGGATCTTGGAAGGCTTCCTGGAAGAGGTGCCATTGAACATTCACCCAAGGCCTCTGGGCCCCAGATGTGAGCTTCTGGCACAGATCAGACCTGGCTGAACCCCATAACTGGCTGCTTGGCAAAGGACGTTGGCAAACCCAGGCTTACTCGGGCTATTTGCATATCGTTTGCATCTATCTGCATATGTGGTGGCACAGCCTGGTCTCTTATGCATTTAAATTGCAAGTTATTTGTCTGTCTTTGAAAGCTCTAATTTTTTTTCCCCAAGGGGAGCTGGCTCCACTTCCCTAGTTGCCTTGAGACTGTTGAGTTTGCCCAGCGAGGTACGAGGCCGTGGATCTTTTTTGTTATTCTGGTTTTCAGATCACCTGATTATTTTTGAGGTACCCTTGACGGCCTGATACAGACAGTGTTGGGCATGTGCCCTGTGTTACAGATGGAGACACTGAGGCAGAGATTGACTGAGGTGCCCAACCCCACTTACCATGTGGGAGGCAGGACTATGGTCAGGTGTCAGGGCTCCTGATTTCTGATCCCATGTTGGGGTGGACCCTTAGAAATCATATCTCCGCTGGGTTTGGTGGCTCACCCCTGTAATCCCAGCATTTTGGGAGGCCGAGGCAGGCAGATCACTTGAGATCAGCCTGGGTAACATGATGAAACCCCGTTTATACTAAAAATACAAAAATTGGCCAGGCATGGTGGCTCACGCCTGTAATCCGAGCACTTTGGGAGGCCGAGGCGGGCAGATCATGAGGTCAAGAGTTCAAGACCAGACTGGCCAACATGGTGAAACCCCGTCTCTACTAAAAAAGACAAAAATTAGCTGGGCATGGTGGCTTGTGCCTATAATCCCAGCTACTTGGGAGGCTGAGGTAGGAGAATTGCTTGAACTGGGACCCGGGAGGCAGAGGTTGCAGTGAGCCGAGATCATGCCACTGCACCCAGCCTGGGCTACAGAGTAAGACTCCATCTCAAAAAAAAAAAAAAATTAGCAAGGTGTGGTGGTGGGAGCATGTAATCCCGGCTACTCAGGTGGCTGAGGCAGAAGAATCGCTTGAACCCAGGAGGTAGAAGTTGCA
The DNA here is from genome assembly GCA_963573385.1 of Cacajao melanocephalus. Taxonomy (NCBI): domain Eukaryota; kingdom Metazoa; phylum Chordata; class Mammalia; order Primates; family Pitheciidae; genus Cacajao; species Cacajao melanocephalus. The sequence continues at coordinate 2,288 of CAUYLG010067947.1, forward strand.
GCGACCGGAGATCACGCCATTGCACCCCAGCTTGGGCGACAGAGCAAGAGTCTGTCTCAAAACAAAAGAAATCATCTCTCCGTGCAAGTGATGGGACGAGCCCCAGAGAGGGGCGGGGTCTTTCCCAAGGCCACACTAGCTAGTGCAGGAGCAGCCCTGGCTCCTACAGCCCTGCATGAGACAGCAGTCCCCTCTGCCAAGGTGCTTGTTTTGGCTGCTGTGTCAGTGACCCCTGCCACTTCGGATAGGGACCATCCCCATCCATACCAGGTATTTTGATTTCTTCTTATTTGGATTGTTGTTGAAAGCCTGTTGAGTGTCACCCGAGCTAACCTCTTCCACTCAATCAGGAATTGATTTCGCCCAGACACGAGCCCCCTAACTGGCGACTTTCTGTGGCCCAGGAGGCACAGTCTGGGCCAACCTAGGGGGTGCAGTTCCCTGCACTCCACAGGTGTACCCCTGACTTGACAGTGAAAACTAAAACCTGACTTGTGGACATCAGCTTGTATATCAAAACATGTCACCAGTGTAGGGTAGGGTCTTACTCAAAGCAAGCATTGGGTCTAGTCTACTGTCACATCATTTGGGGACCTTTACTTGTGAGAAAAGAACTGTGTAATTCACTCTTTTTCTTTTTTTTTTTTTTTTTGAGACGGAGTTTCACTCTTTTTGCCCAGGCTGGAGTGCAGTGGTGCAGTCTCGGCTCACTGCAGCCTCCACCTCCCGGGTTCAGGTGATTTTCCTGCTTCAGCCTCCCTAGTAGCTGGGATTACAGGCACCTGTCACCATGCCTGGCTAAATTTTATATTTTTAGTAGAGATGAGGCTTCACCATGTTGGCCAAGCTGGTCTCGAACTCCTGACCTCAAGTCAACTGCTGCCTTGGCGTCCCAAAATGCCGGGATTACAGGTGTGAGCCACCACACCCAGGCTGTAATTCACTCTTAACAATGTGCTGGGTTTTCACTGGGGTTCCTTCCATTCTTCATCCTGCAAGACAGGGTGATTCCCATTACACAGATGAGGCCACTGAGGCTCAGTGAGGTAAAGAGGCTTGCTCAGGGTCACACAGTGAAGGGTCAAGGTGAAGCCTCAATATCAGGGTTGGCTGGTTCCAGACCCTGACAAAAGGGCCTGTACTTTCCACTAAGTCATATCATTTCCAATGTCAAGTCTAAAACCAGACCGGACATGAGCCCTCAATTCTGAGTCTTAGGTAGCAGAGCGCAGGGACCTATGAAGCAGCCTTGCTGGGAGTGGAGGAGTCACTTGTTTCAGACTAACTTTCTGCTGGTAACAAGAAAGTCTGAAAAAAATATACATAAAATAATTTGTTCGAAGGCCAGGCACAATGGCTCACGTCTGTAATCCCAGCACTTTGGGAGGCTGAGGTGGGTAGATCACCTGAGATTGGGAATTCGAGACCAGCCTGACCAACATGGAGAAACCCCGTCTCTACTAAAAATACAAAATTAGCCAGGCATGGTGACGCATGCCTGTAATCCCAGCTACTCGGGAGGCTGAGGCAGGAGAATTGCTTGAACCTGGGAGGCAGAGGTTGTGGTGAGACAAGATGGTGCCACTGTGCTCCAGCCTGGGCAACAAGAGTGAAACTCCGTCTCAAGAAAAGAAAAAAAAAATTGTTTGAAAGTACTGAAGAGTGACCCAAAATAGGCAGAGACAGAAAGGAATGTGGTTCTTTTGTTCTTTTCTTTTTTGGTTGTTTATTTATTTTAGGAATGTGGTTCTTGGAAGAAGGCAGTCATACTGGTGAGAGACGCATTTATCTGGTGTGAACCCTGAAAATATGAGACTAGTCTCAGTTAATTTAGGAGGTTTATTTTGCCAAGGTTGAAGACATGTGCCCGTGACAGCCTCAGGTAGTCCTCATGATATGTGCCCAAGGTATAAGGGCACAGCTTGGTTTTGTACATTTTAGGGAGACATCGATGTGTGTAAGATGTCCATTGGTTCAATCTGGAAACTGGGACAACTTCTGGCAAAGGCAGGGGAGGGGAGGGGGCTTCTGGGTCATGGGTAGATAATAGACAAATGATTGCATTCTTTAGAGTTTCTGACTAGCCTCTCCACATGAGGCAATGAGATATGCATTTATCTCGGTAAGCAGGGGCGTGACTTTGAATGGAACGGAAGGCAGGTTTCCCTAAGCAGTTCCCAGCTTAACGTTTCCCTTTAGCTTAGTGATTTGGGGGTCCCAAGATTTATTTTTCCTTCACACTGGTTTTTTCCCTGAGGGCATCCCCTAGTTTATGTGGTACATGGCTAATAGAAATCAAGCAGAAAATAGAAGTCTTATTGACTCAAGACTACATAGTTGGAGTTTAGGGCTTCCACAGCAACTGGAAATTGAGAGAGAGAAAAAACAAATCCCAGAAAAGAGAGCCACAGAGGGAGAAAACTCCCCTTAAATCCTCAGCCGACTCTGGCATGAGGCATGACTCCAAGAAGCCTAGGGGAAGACACAGATGGAAGACAGAAAGAGGGGAGCATGGGTTCCTGTAGCTGCTTGATATTTTGAAGACGGATTTTCTAGTTCAAATCCCACCGAGTGGGGCTTGGTAAACACACCAGGCTTTTCATTGAGATCCTGGGAGATCATGACTTAGGAAGAAGCACTAAGCAAACCTACACCAACAAAGTTTAAAATCAAGCCTCCACCTAATCAAGGTAAATGGTCAGCAACTAAACAGAGCAATATGCAAAATTCTTCAGAGGAAGACAACACAATCCAGAATCTCCATACTGTTATTATTTACAACGTCCAGCATAAAATAAAAAATTACTAGATATGTAAAGAGACAGAAGAATGGGACACATAATTAGAATTTAAAATAATAGAAACAGCCACTGATGTTGGGATTCATAGGCAGACTTTAAATCATTATAATACATTCCTTTATTGCAATCTACAAGAAGGCTGGGCACAGTGGCTCATGCCTATAATCCCAGCACTTTGGGAGGCTAAGGTGGAAAGATTGCTTGAAGCCAAGAGTTCAAGACAAGCCTGGGCAACATAGCAAGACCCTGTCTCTGCAAACAAATTTAAAAATTAGCTGAGGCTGGGAGCAGTGGCTCATGCCTGTAATCCTAGCACTTTGGGGAGGCTGAGGCAGGCAGATCATGAGGTCAGGAGTTCGAGACCAGCCTGGCCAATATGGTGAAACTCCATCTCTACTAAGAATACAAAAATTAGCTGGGCATGATGGCGTGCACCTCTAGTCCCAGCTACTCGGGAGGCTGAGGCAGAAGAATCGCTTGAATCCAGGAGGCGGAGGTTGCAGTGAGCCAAAATTGTGCCACTGCACTCCAGCCTGGGCAACAGAGTAAGACTCAGTCAAAAAAAAAAAAAAAATCAGCTGAATGTGGTGGCACATGCCTGTTGTTCTAGCTAGTTGAGAGGCTGGACAGGAAGATTGCTTGTGCCCAGAAGTTTGAGGCTGCAGTGAGGTATGATTGATTGCACCACTGCACTCCAGCCTGGGTGAAAAAAAGAAAAAGAAAGAAAGAGAGAAAGAAAGAAGAGAATAGAAAAGAAAGTAACAAAGTAAAATGAATCTATAAGGTAAAGCACAGGAAATTATAATGGATAAAGGCAAGAGTAATTTAAGGAGTGTATTAGTTTCCTAGGGCCACTAGAACAAAGTAGCGCAAACTGAGTGGCATAAAACAAAAGAAGTGTTCTCTTTCATACTTGCAGAGGTGAAAAGTATAAAATTCAGGTATGAGCAGGGCGGATTTCTCCTGATGGCTCTCAGGAAGACCCTGTTCATGTCTCTCTCCTAACTTCCAGCGACAGCCAGCAGTTGTCGACATTCCTTGGCTTATAGATGCGTCACTCCAATCTCTTCTTTCCTCCTCACGTGGCATTCTTCCCAGGGCTCTCTCTTCTTATTTCTTTTTAAATTTTAATGTATTTATTTGTTTATTTATTTTGAGACTGGGTTATGAGACTGGCTTGATTTTTGTATTTTTGGTAGAGACAGGGTTTCACCATATTGCCAAGGCTGGTCTTAAACTCCTGGGCTCAAGCGATCCACCCACCCCAGCTTCCCAAAGTGCTGCAATTACAGGTAAGCCACCACTCCCAGCCTATTTCTTCTTCTTTTTTATTTTCTTTTTGGGACAGAGTCTCACTTGGTTGCCCAGGCTGTAGTGTAGTGGCATGATCTCAGTTTACTGCAATGTTCGCTTCCTGGGTTTAAGCTATTCTCTTGCCTCAGCCTGTGGAGTAGCTGGGATTATAGGCGTGCATCACCACGCCCAGCTATGCTATTTTTGTACTTTTAGTAGAAAAAGGGTTTTGCCAGTTGCTCAGGCTGGTTTTGAGCTCCTGGCTTCAAGTGCTTCGTCTCCCTTGGCCTCCCAAAGCTCTGTGATTATAGGCATGAGCCACTGCACCTGGCCTCCTCTCTCTTCTTATAAGGACACCAGTTCAGCTGGACACGGTAGCTCATGCCTGTAATCCCAGCACTCTGGGATGACGAGGCAGGTGGATTACTTGAGCCCAGGAGTTCAAGACCAGACCGGGCAACATGGCGAAACCATGTCTCTACGAAAAATACAAAGTATAGCTGGGTACAGTGGTGCATGCCTATAGTCCCAGCTACTCAGGAGGCTGAGGTGGGAGGATTGCTTGAGCCTGGGAGGCAGAGGTTGCAGTGAGCCAAAATTGTACCATTGCACTCCAGCCTGGGCAAGAGTGAGATCGTCTCAAAAACAAAACAAAACAAAACAAAACAAAAACGACACCAGGTCTATGCATTAAGGCCTGCCTTACTCCATTACTATGACCTCATCTTAAGTAATTACATCAGCAATGACTTCCTTTCTAAATGAGGTCACATTCTGAGGTACTGGGGGTTAGGAATACAACATATCTTTGGAAGGGGGTGGATATAATTAAACCTATAACAAGGCTGGGCATGGTGGCTCATGCTTGTAATCCCAACACATTGGGAGGCTGAGGCAGGTGGATTACTTGAGCTCAGGAGTTCAAGAGCAGCCTGGCCAGCATGGTGAAACCCCGTCTCTATGAAAAATACAAAAGATTAGCCAGGCATGGTGGTATGTGCCTGTAGTCGCAGGAGTGGGGTGGAGGCAGGAGAATCGCTTGAACCTAGGAGATGGATGTTGCAGTGAGCTGGCATCATGCCACTGCACACCAGCCTGGGCAACAGAGTGAGACTCTGTCTCAAAAGAAAAAGGTGGGAGGGGGGAGATACAGCAACTATTTTTTAAAAAGAGAGAATCGGATCAAATTTTAAACTAAAAAAATACCATGTCTAAAACTGAACATTCATTGGATGGGACTAACGCATGTTAGACTTGGCTGTGCACAATGGCTTATACCTATAATCTCAGCACTAAGCCAAGACAGGAGGATTACTTGAGTCCAGGAGTTCAAGACCAGCCTGGGCAACATGGCAAAACCCCATCTCTACCAAAAAAAATGCAAAAATTAGCCAGGCATGGAGGCCTGTGCCCACAGTCCCAGCTACTTGGGAGGCTGAGGCAGGAGGATCACTTAAACTCAGGAGTTTGAGGCTGCAGTCAGCTGTGATCATGTCACTATAGTCTGGGTGACAGAGTGAGAGCTTGTCTAAAAAAAAACAATAGCATATTATTCTCAATTTTAAGAGGGCCAATACATGTAAAGACAGGTCAATAGAAATTCTCTACATGGAGGTGTTGCAGGATCCTTGGGGTGTCACTTTTCTGGCTGGAAACCACTGTGGACCATGGCACCTTTGCCTGAGTTTTGCTTAGGCCCACTGGGCTTGTTCTACCCACTGGCTTGGCAGATTGCACTCAGCTCACACTGCCAGCCTGGATCCCATGCCTGCCAAGGGAGAGCCAAGCATGGAACAGCCAAGGGTGTGTGAGCAAACGAGCATGGAGTCTGGCCCCTGCACACAGTCAGCCATGCCTGCTGCTGCAGTGAGGTGGGCAGCTCCAGGTGCCAGCATGAGCCCTGGCTCTCTGCGAGGCTGTGACTGGATCAGGCACACTGCAAGCATCTTTCAAGGCTGCCATCAGGGAACATGGTGGTGCCCAGAAGCTTGGAGACTCCAGAAACTGTAGGGCCCCAAAGAGGGAGTCATGGCCCTGGCTTGGGGAGCTCTCCGGTCTGGGCTCCCTGAAGGGCTGTGGCTCTTCTCTACTTCTCTTCACCCACAATGTGGTGAGCAAGGGGTGTGTTTCAGCCCTGTTCGTGTTACAGCTCTTTCAGCCTTACCATTTGGCAGGTCCCAAGTTCTTGTCCTGTGTCTAGGAAGAATGAGGTACGTGGACAAGTGGAGGGTGAGCAAGACTAAGAGGAGCTTTATTGAGTAACAGAATAGCTCAGAGGAGGCCCTGGAGTGGGTAGCTCTTCTGCAGGCAGGTCATCCCATCATCTCTGCAGCTGTCAGTAGAGAGGAGGCCCTGGAGTGGTAGCTCCTCTCGGCAGCTGGCTTTCCCAACCTCTACTCAGCTCTGGCTGAGCCTGGGGCTTTTACAGGCCTCAGAGAGGAGGAAGTGCACACTGATTGGTCCATGGGTGGCCATGGGTAGGCTCGAAAAAGGCACTACAAGTATCCAACTTTAGCCTGTGGGACTGGCAGCCCAACCCCCAGCCTTCGGGCCCTCCCTGGCCTGAAGAGGGGACCTCATTGGAGACCCACCCCCTTCTGCTCAGGAACCTGTCTGCTTCCTGCTGCCATTCATGGTGCCCAGGCTGTAGGTACCAAGGGGTGCCTGCAGACCAGTGCTGAGCTGCCCTCAACCCCCATCAGCTTCCCTCCTATGTTTGCTGGTGCCCAAAGTCTGGAAGGGGCCAAAGTGGCTGGGGGCTGGTGTGTCAGTACTGATCTGAGCATGTTTGGGCCCTGCAGCTGCAGGGGGTGGGGTGCGCAGGGCTCCTGCCTGCCACCCCTACCAAGAGCCCAGGGAGGCCTGGGTCTGCAGCCACCACTTGGGTGGCAGCTGTGCCCAGTGGGGTGGGGCTCCTGCCTGCTCCATGCAGTGGGAGGCCCAGGACCACAGGCATAATTTGGGTGGCTGTGGCTGCATCTAGGGAGCTAGTGCCCCACCAGCTCAGAAGACGTGGGGCTCCCATCTGTGCCCAGGGAGTATGCAGCCCTGGCTACACCTCCCCACTGCAGCTGGTGTGATGGCAGCAGCCACTCCAGATGGGCCACCACTGCCATCAGAAGCACAAAGAGAAACCTGATTGAAAATGGAGCCTCAATAAGCTGTGGGGCAGGATAAAGCAGCCTAACCTATATTTAACTGGCATTTCAGAGGAGAAAAGAGAGAGAATAAGACAGAGAAAAAATTATGCTGAAAATATTTCAAGGTTGATTGAGAAAAGAAAATTAATCTACAGATTCAGGAAGCTGAGTGAGCCCCAGCCAGGATGGATGCAAAGAAAACCGTATTTAGGCACACCATGGGCAGACTGGTGAAAATCAGAGAGACAGAATCTGGAAAGCAGCTGGGATCAGGGGGTGGGAGGACACAACTACATACAGGAAAACAGTGCTGCAAAAGACTGCAGACTTCTCACAGAAACAATGCAAGTCAGCCAACAATGGAACAGCATCTGAAAGTCACGAAAGAATAAATCTGTTAACTTTGAACAGTATCAGTGAAAATATCCCTCAAAGTGAAAAAATAAAACCACTTTTGGATAAATAAAACATAATTTGTTGCCAGCAGACTTGCAGTATAAGAAATGCTGAAGAAGCCAGGGGCAGTGGCTCACACCTGCAATCCCAGCACTTTGGGAGGCTGAGGTGGGCAGATCGCCTGAGGTCAGGAGTTCAAGATCAGCCTGGCTAACATGGTGAAACCCCATCTCTACTAAAAATACCAAAAATCAGCCAGGCATAGTGGCAGGTGCCTGTAATCCCAGCTACTCAGGAGGCTGAGACAGGAGAACTGCTTGAATCCGGGAGGCAGAGGTTGCAGTGAGCCAAGATCACACCACTGCACTCCAGCCTGGGCAACAAGAGCGAAACTCCAACTTAAAAAAAAAAAAAAGAAAAGGAAATGCAAAAGAAAAGTCTTTAGGTTAAAGGAAAATGATACCAGATAGAATTTCAGGCTTATGGGGGGAAAAAAAAATCCAACCAAAAACAAAGAGTACTGGGAATGGTAAGTATGTGAATATACACAGAAGACGATTTTTCTTTTCTTAAATTCTTTAAAAATTAATCCACCCTTTAAAGCAAAAATAACAATGCATTCTGGGATCTATAACACATACAAAAATAAAATATATGACCACAATAACACGAAGGGCTGGAGGAGACGTGAGGTCAGGAGTTCGAGACCAGCCTGGCCAACATGGTGAAACCCTGTCTCTACTAAAAATATAAAAAATTAGCTGGGC
>CAUYLG010067948.1:0-122956 GCA_963573385.1 Cacajao melanocephalus
CATCTTAATACTTTCATTTTCTACATACTGATTACTTTAAATAATAAGAGAAAAGTCACTTTTCTTTTTCTTTTCTTTTTTTTTTTTTTTTTTTGGTGACAGAGTCTCTTCTGTCACCCAGGCTGGAATGCAACAGCATGATCTCGGCTCACTGCAACCTCTGCCTCCCAGGTTCAAGCGATTCTTCTGCCTCAGCCTCCTGAGTAGCTGGGATTACAGGCATGCGGCACCAAGCTTAGCTAATTTTTGTATTTTTAGTAGAGACAAGATTTCACCATGTTGGTCAGGCTGGTCTTGGACTCCTGACATCATAATCCACCCTCCTCAGCCTCTGAAACTGCTAGGATTACAGGCGTGAGCCACTGCACCTACCCTGTCATTTTTCTTAAGTGTAAAGACTGGTTGAACTTCCGTATCACCTTGTTTTAGAAAATCATTCCCTGGTTTTATGAAGAAGGTCAGACACTGTAGAGTCATAAACTTTTAACATATTTTCTATTAACTTAGCCCCTACAGGCTATGATTTAACTGCAACAAATTAAATAGCAATTCTTAAGTCTTGATATTTGTCCCTTAAGCATGGATCTGGAGAGAACAACTCATTTTGCACATATAGAAAAAGTCTTCTAAAAAGGCCCTGGCTATGGCTGGCTGTGGAAAAACAACATCAGTTCTCACAACGCTTCATCAAATATATGCATCCAAATAATATCAGACTCCAACAAGATTATATTAGTCCAAATTATCTTCCTTCACCAGCTGTCAGAAATGTCAGGATTTTTCTGTAAATATTGCTGACATCCTGTTGGCAGGTTCCTTATTGGATGCAAATTGATCCAGTAAGGTGTTGGAGTGGATAATTAATCCTTCTTGCCTTTTAACTGTTACAAAGATGTTCCAAAGACTTTTACTAGGGCAAAAATTAATAAAAGGGCATTGAGGAAGAAATCACTAGGCACTGGAAAAATGGGGAGAAAATACTGTATTTTGAGCAGGCTTTTAAAAACTACAGTTGGAAAAGTGCAGGGAAATTTATTGCAACATCTCTGTATAATTATTCAAAAACAGAGTAAGAATGATAATCTTATGCCTCTACAGGGAGCCTCTTAAAATGATGACCTTCTAGTTAAAAAGACATAAAAGCAAAATTTCCCTTGATGTCATCCAGAATGCCAAAACTATAACTGCCACATCAGAATATGGTTAAAGAAAACAGAGCCTTTATTCAAGCTTCCTAGAAATTGAGGTTTAAAATATTCAATTTTGGTAATTGAGTGTACCCTTTTATTATCCTGTGTTCCTCCATCTTTTTGGAAGCATGAGAGCAATAATTATTTCCAATTCAATTTCAGATAGTATACAGCATGTTGGGGATGAAGATAATAATGGTAACAGTAAGTAGGCACTATTAATTTTATCGTAGTAGTTTGTTCTAAATTATGATTAAAAGTTTCTGCTTATTCTCATAACTTTCAGGGGTTAAAAAATTTAATCCTGCCATTTTTTTCTTTGGTTCTGTTTATGTGATGGATTGCATTTATAGATTTGCATATGTTGAACTAGCCTTGTATCCCAGGGATGAAGCTGACTTGATTGTGATGGATAAGCTTTTTGATGTGCTATTGGCTTTGGTTTGCCAGTATTTTATTGAGGATTTTTGCATCAATGTTCATCATGAATATTGGCCTGAAATTTTCTTTTTTAGTTGTGTCTCTGCCAGGTTTTGGTATCAGGATGACGTTGGTCTCATAAAATGAGTTGGGAGGATTCCCTGTTTTTGTATTGCTTCGAATAGTTTCAGAAGGAATCGTACCAGCTCCTCTTTGTACCTCTGGTAGAATTTGGCTGTGAACCTGTCTGGTCCTGGAATTTTTTGGTTGGTAGGCTATTAATTGCTGCCTCAATTTCAGACCTTGTTATTGGTCTATTCAGAGATTCAACTTTTTCTTTGTTTAGTCTTGGGACATGGTTAAAGCTGGAAACCGTCATTTCCAGCAAATTGACACAAGAACAGAAAATCAAACACTGCATGTTCTCACTCATAAGTGGGTGTTGAACAATGAGAACACATTAGAAAGTTTCTAATGTGGAGGGGAACATTACACACTGGGGCCTGTCAGGGGGTGGGGGGCTAGGGGAGGGATAGCAGAGGGTGGGGGTTAGGGGAGGGATAGCATTAGGAGAAATACCTAGTAGATGATGGGGTGATGGATGCAGCAAACCACCATGGCACGTATATACCTATGTAACAAACCTGCATGTTCTGCACATGTACCCCAGAACTTAACATATAATAAAAAAATTAATCCTAATGAAGAAAATATTTTCTACATCTCAAATTTATATAATTTGTATATATATGCAATAATCTCATTGTTTGGTGAATTTTAAGGGACTCTTTAGATAATTTATGAAGGTTTTCTTCCAGGGGCCATGGAAAACTTTACATAGCTGTTTCACTTGTGCTGTAGCTGAGGCAAGACTTATGAGGAAGGAAAAAAGGGCCATATGAGTTGCCTGGGGTAAGGCATGAAGACCAAAGCTGATGGAACTGACCCAGCAGTAGAGACCAGCTGTAGATGTACCTCCTTGGCAGTCAGGCCTCCACATATGTTCAGTTACTGCCTTCATTCAGAAGGAGCAAAATTATGGCTGATGCTCAAGAATCAGCAAGCACATCACCATCCTTCAGATCTGTATTTGTTGTTGGTACCAGTTCTAGATCTCCAAAAAGAAAGTATTTGGCTGGAATTGGGGCAGGAGTTTAAGAAAGGGTTTTGGATTCACAATCAGAGCTATGGCTTAATACAAAGCGTGTAAGGCTGGGAACAAATAAAACTGGTCTGGTTAATTATATTTACATTAATTATAATCATGGTTGCGCCTGATGAAGTGACAATGACTCTGTTTTGTTTGGTAATTATATATACTGTTTGTGATGTATATGTTTTTAAGGAAAGGGTAGAAAGAAAAGTCCATGGTTATCTCTTGCTTCAGACAGGGTTGCTTCAGGTCATACCATGAGTCTGAGCCTTCCAAGGAGAGGCATGGGCAGTTCTGCTGGATAATTGAAAGGTACAAGGAAGGAGGCAGGAGCAGTGCACATGGCTGGCAAAATCTTTAGTGTGTGGTGGAACCCTACCACTTCCATAGCAGTGCTTACTTTTTCAGGACTTAAAACTGTCTTCAGCATCTTTAGGAAACTTTTCCTTAGTGTTATAGTTGTTGGCTATGTTTTGGAGATTCTTTGCTTGCATTAGGAATAAGCTGTAGTTCAAACAAAAAACAATAAAAGATGTTTTAAGATTTGAATACTGGATTTCTTTGTCTCATAAAATCTCTGTTTTACCTTGTATAGTAGGATGGAGAGAATAGAAGTATCTAAGAACACTGATACCTTTTTCTGCAATGTATGGATCTCATAATTTTGTCAAAGACAAACAGGAGTATACAAATATGAACATACTTCCATTCCAATGAATGAATGCTGACTTTTAAAAATTATATTTCATAATATTGTGAACTCAACTATTTTCAAGTTGGCCAAATATCGTTCTCAGAGAATGAAGTGCAAGACCACAAAATGCAAATATGCTTGTGAAATTAAAACATACTTTTATGTTTTTATTTGTCTTTAAGGCATAATTTGCTACCCAAGTAAAAATATATTTATGTGACATTTAAATTGAGGATAATGTAAAAATTTACTAGTTGTTATTTTCCTTTCCAGATGGCTATTAACTATTGTACTCTGAAATGTTTTATGTAGTAATAGTTGGGACAATGGAAGAATTAATTGAATGATAAAGGTTATCTCATTGAAATTCAGTACTCTGTAGACAGAAAAAGAGACGTATTTGGCTCTAGTGGAAAGTGCTGCAAGATATACAACTTGGACGTAGAAGCAAAGAGGTGTACTGAGAGGATGTCTATGCAGTGGATAGTACTCAGGACTGAATGGGGTCAGCTTACATTGCATGTCTCCAGGGCAAAGACTTTCATGTTTGTACATGCCAAACTCATCTTCAATGTTCAACAACAAAAAGGAAATGATAACATTAATTAATTATGAATATAGGAAATCAAATACACCTACATGAAATACTGTCAGACTTCTCTTTGAAGCTACCTCTTTGAAGAGATGTATGTTCAAATATTCAACAAATCCATCCCAATAGCTATTTTGGAAATCAAAGAGAAAAAATATAATGTAGATCTATTTTCATTAGAGTTTGGGTGCATGTGCTTTCTTGGTTTCTTGAGATTGACACTAATAGGAATCAGCTTTCTTTTTAAAACTTTACTTTCAAGAGACACAGCTATGATTCATCTGAACATTCCCCAGAGATATTTCTGTAATAATAAATTGTGCCTTATTTATCATTTATTCTAAGTGACTTTCAATAGAATAGTACTTTAAGATACCCAGTAGATGCCAGAAGTCATTTAGTCTCAAGCATAGATAAAATAGTGACAATAACAATATTATTATTATATTACTATTATTAGGCCTTAGTATATACTAGGGATCTTAAATGTTTTTTAAATATATAATCTTATCCTCAAAATTATCTTATAAGAGTAAAATTTATTTTCCCAATTTTACAAATGAGGAAACCAAGATTCATACATAGATGGTAAATAAGATCTTGCCCAGGAGCTTATCACTGGCAAATGAGAGAGTCTTTGAAACCTCAGTACTGAATCGGCTTTACTCACTTACTCAAACAACTAAATCCTGCTTAACAATGTCAGACAACAGGATCACCAAACACAAATGTTCCTCTAGCACTACCTGCCAATCCTATAACATTTCTCTATTCTACTCACTCAGCCAACTCTTCACTCTCAAACTTCTTGCCCTCCTTCTTGTCTTCCTACTCTAAGCAGATGAAACAGCCCCTTACTTAAAAAAAAAATGAAGTAATTAGGATGGAACTTTTTAAATTCCTGTTATTACACCTCTATGACTCACCACATTAGCACCCATCCTCTTCTCTTTCTTCTCGTTACAGGCTTATCTCCTCTTGTGACAACCAACTCTTGATCTTCTCTCCTTTCACCTCCTCAGGACCATAACACCATCACGTGTCCTTTCTCTCTCCTATATATTAAATATAAAATGGGATAACCGTTATGCTCAACTCTTGGGATGATTGTGAGGACTAAATAAAGATATATATAATTAATGTATTAAAAAGTGTCTGACACGTAATTAGCATTGGCTAAAAGATGAAGAAGATGATGAAGACAATAAGATGACCTAACTGTCCAGCCGTCCTTTCCTTTTTTGGAAGCTATGATTTCTCTATCACTTGTTTCTTCTCTAGGATAAAACATTAGCAAATGGATTAACAGTAGATTTTTTTTTTTTTATAAAAATACAACAAAATGTCCTCACATACTTTGGGAATAGCAGTAGTTTTAAAGCAGAAGTGTGCTTAGTAAGTTGAGAAACAGGTTTAATATTCTTTCATTGCAAAAAATGCTATCATATAATGTTACAGACAATATGCCTGAGTGCGTGTTTTGCGAGCTAATATTATGATGCCAAAGAATTATAAAAAGATTTCAGATTTCTTAATATTGTTTTTTCCTCTAGATTGGCTCTTATATTCTCTGAAAGTTTCCTGGCAGATTAATTCGTGTGCTAGTTTTAGCTTTTCAAAAGGAAACTATAAAATTTCTATTAAGGGCATCTCTTGGGGGCCACATAATTTTAATGAAGTATAAAATAAGTTCTGTGTGGAGACAATAGTCTGGAAATTTCTTTTCTTCCAGTTATTTTAAATAATTTATTATTTTCAATAGATAGTAATGAAACAAATAGATTTTTAGACACAAGTTTAACCTTTTAAATTATTTGAAAGTTTCTTTTTGCTAATTTTTTAAAATATCAGGCTAAATTAGGTTTGTATTTCTGTCTCCACAATTTTCTTTCTCCGTTTAGCTTTGTAATAATTATTTTCTGATGTGTCTAGAATGTTGGCACACTTATACCATTAGGTGATTTAATACATTTTCTTTTTATCATTAAAGTGAAAACCCCAGATCATCAAGAGAATCAGAATCAGAGTTGAAAAGATTATGCCTGTTTAGTCTAAGAATGTTGTACCAGATTAAGAGAAAACATACAGTTATCTATTTCAGTCATTTAATGTTAATAATTTGTAGACTAAGCATGTAGCAGATAAATTCTCTTGTCCGCAAGTAACTCAGTTGGTTAGGGACAGAGTAAGCTGTGATACCCAGGCTTTCTGGAGTGTGAACTCCAGAAATGTAAGAAATACAAAACATGTTTCCCTAATCAAGTTAAAGTTTGTAAAGCCAGTATTCTAGAAACGTATTTATAAACATTTTCTAATATAATTAATTCATAGTTCAGCAGATATTTATCTTTTAGTCTTAAAAAGTATTTAAAATACATTACCTTGCTTTTCTACTATAACAATATAGTAGGTACAATTTAAGCCTTTTTTTATTGCAAGATCTTAACTGCTTCTGATTCATCTTCTTAAACATAAATTATGGAGGATGATAAAAATGTTTTATCATATAAAATAAATAAATAAATGCAAACTTAAACAACTTGAGTTTAAATTTCATGCAACTAGGTTAGCTAACCTAGCTTCTCTGCATCTCAGTTTATAGGTCTGTGGAATGGGGATCATATAGGTTCTCGTTTTTTGACAGAGTTATGAATTTCAAAGGAGATGATCTATTGGAAAATGCTTTTTAAATTACAATATACTATATAATTCAATGATGATATTGAGAGACAACAAAAAAGGTACAGTGGTAAGTAGGAATGTATCCAGAGAAGGCCAGTTGGCCAGGTTCTTAG
Organism: Cacajao melanocephalus; assembly: GCA_963573385.1. Lineage (NCBI taxonomy): Eukaryota > Metazoa > Chordata > Mammalia > Primates > Pitheciidae > Cacajao > Cacajao melanocephalus. Next base: position 6,845 of record CAUYLG010067948.1, read on the forward strand.
AACCTGCTTCAGTGGGCAGAAAATGGGTGAATTCACCATGATGTAGGATTTGGTTCTCAGCCTTTATACAGTCAGAAACCCAGACAGACTGAACTCAAGTGAATTAACTCACAATAACCAAATTTATAACCTACCAGGAAGATAATTTCTAAAGTTTAATGAGTAACATGTTCACATTTTCCCTCCAGCATATTACCTTTCTGGTATCAGGCAGGCTATAGACAAAGGAACCCTGTAAAGAGAAAAAGAGTTTCTTTATTACATTACAAATACATTAGAGTAGAGTGAGTTTCTTGTAAGAGATATTTTGTCCAAGTCAGGAGAAGAATCTGGTGAATCCTCTCCATCTTCACAACAGTAAGCAACTATTCAGCACCTCTTTCCCCTGTAAAGCATTGGGTAAGCATTGCCAACGTCTGTCTCTTTCAGCTTCCCTTTCTCAATGCTCCAAGCCAGCTATCGGTCTTTCTGTTCAGTCTTCTTTGCAGACAGGCTGAAATGTAGTTTCTTTTTCCGCCTACTATTTGCAAACACATTTCCGAACCTGTCTTCCTGTAATTAAACCCAGGTCAAATTATTTAGCGTTTTAGTTGTTTCCAATTTGTTTTAGTGGTTTGCCATTCTTTATGGAGAATTTTGCTGAAGTTTCCAGATCTCTTTGATGAAAACTAAATTTCAAAAATTTGACCAGGTTCAAAATGTCCTTTTTCTCTGTGCCTCCAGTCAGAATAATCTACTTTTAGGATGACTCATTGCCACTCCTGGAGCATCACAGGCATTCAATAGATGCTTTTTGAATAACTGAAGGTAGTAAGGGAATGAGAACATAAACTTGCAAATGTATCATCATGACCATAAAGTAATATGTTTTTTATATCAAGGTTTATTTTTTTTTCCACTAAAACTCAAACAATTGTGTACTATTTAAGGTTTCAAACCTGACCTCTAAGGACATTCTAGATATAATATAAACCTCAAAACAATCCTGTGAGGACAGATGCTAGTTACAGAAAGATCGTGGACTTGCCCAAGCTCACATAGCTGGTACATGGACAGCAGAGATCCAAACCATTATACTGATATCATATCAGCTTCTGAACTTATTATTTTTACTATGTTTGGATTACTATGTGTGATGTTCACTCCTGTGGTGGATATTGATGGATGTTCAAAAATGGGGTGGTTCCAGACTGAGGAAGGCCATAGACTACATTATGGAATTGACAGCTGCAGCTTTCACCCATACTAAAGGGCACAGATAGATCTCTGTTGTCTCCTATCACCGTGCTGAGGGAGTGTACACATGATGTCAGCACTTCTGGCTGAATTTGAAAATATTACTCAAGCAGCCAATTTTACTGTTTGCTTTGGGAGGGGAGAGGAGCAGGATAATATGAACATCGCAGACTCAATTGAACATTGGACTAAATTAACTGAATCTGGCTGCATTTGAGAACACACGCTTCTGATTTTGGCTAAGAAAAGGTTGTATACTTCCATGGCACAATCTGTAGTAAAACTTGAACCCAAAGGCTGTGGCCAAATATGTGACATCGAAGACTGATTTTGGCTGCCTGGAATGAATAGCCTGAATGGTGGTCTAACCAAATAGCAATTAATTTCCTAACACAATGGAAATTAGGGACGCAGTGCAAGGCAGAGTCAGCAGCTTCCCTGTTATTAATATCTCAGTCTCTAGTCTTCATGCTTCGTGATCCTTATCATAGCTCTCAGAATCAAGGCTTGACTCATTGTTGAAATATGGCAGCTCTACTATTAGCCTCAGGTCAGCATTTCTAGTGGGTAGAAAAAGAAAGTGATTAGTAGGAAAAAACATGGGTTCCTTTGTAATAGAAACAAGCACATCTAGAAATCCCAAGCAGAGTGTTGTTCCTATCTCATTGGCCAGGATCACATGGCTTCCGTAGCTGAAAACAAGAATAGGAAATGTAGCATTTTACCTGGACACAGTGCCAACATGGAAAATGGCAAGGGGCCGGGGATATACTACAAATTAGAATGAAAGGAAAGTAGATACTGAGTAGACAATGAATGCACCTTCCACACTCTGTCCATAATTTTGCATTAGACGTCTTTGAGGCCGAAGCCTTGCAAGCATTCTAGTCACTTCGGTATTTAAACATTGAACACCAACAATGTGTAAAGTCCAAAATATGTGAGATGTCACATAATTGGCCACAGCCTTTGGGTTCAAGTTTCATGATATTTGTGCTGTGGAAGCATGCAACATTTTCTTGGTATGGGTGAAATAAAAACTAATAAGGCATGGGCTGACCTTATGAAACTTGAAATTGAGTATGGGTTTAATGAACAACAGCTTTTAACAAGACAAGGCAGTGTACAACAAAGGTATGCATATGTTAAATGTTTAGATGGTCTATGCCCATTAGCATTAGAAATTAAGAGAATTAGGGAAACTGATTTTATTCACCCTTTATTTTCCTTACCAACGCTTCCACTGCTCAGATTACCAGTATAGGTCTCATTGACTCAAAAACATGAACAATTTTTCTATTTTTTATGTTTCTTTATAATTTTTTATTCACTTGTGGTATACCTGGCATACATTTTAGGGGAATTTTATGGTAGAAAATCATATTATATTCTAGAAAAATCTTATAAAAAAGGACACACATCAAAGATAATAAAATTAAGTTTCCTTGAGGTAAAAGAAAAGCATCATGTTTTCAGATCCAATTTGAAATTAGAAGCTTATTTAGAAAGGGTGCTTATAATATTATTACAGATAGAGAGATGTCTTTTGGGAACAAAAAGGAGGAAACTTCTTGTATACATTTTATCTTAGGGAAAGTATTGCTGAAGCAACCTGTTGTTAATCTTGCTTTTTCTCAAGATTTACTTTACTTTTCCTAACTTTACTACTGTAATTTATAATTTAATATGCTATTATCTTGCTCAATGTTTATTATTGTGGTCAATACATTCTACTTGCTAAAGAGATTCAGTCTTTATTCCTTGCTTGTAATTACATATAAGAATATGGATTTTTGGTAAAACGCATATACATATTTATAGGATAAATAAACCTTACTAGTCACTTCAAACCTTATCCTGAAACTTTGCTCTGAATTTCTGTTTCATAAGGGCAAACACACTGGAAATTGCTTTAATAGACAACCCACAGGGTTAGAGTGGTAAGAAGTGATAACTGAAGAAACCGTATTGAAATCATGCATTTCTCTGTTTCACAGAGTGCCTGCTGCTGAAGATGCAAAAACCTTTGAGTGCTTCTTCTTTTTTCTTTCACAGTAGAGTGAAAGCGAGTTTATTAAGAAAGTAAAGGAATAAAAGAATGGCTACTCTGTAGGCAGAGTAGCACTTTGAGTTCCTGATAGCAAATGAAAATAATTATACTAAAATGAAAATAAAGATCTTGAATGGATAAAGTAGTTATCAAGGTTACACCATCAGTGACAAGTCTGGAAATAGTCCCTAGTTTCCCAATCAATTTTTAGAACTGTTCTGATTCCTAACAAGATGAAAAAGGAAGGTACACCTGGATCAGGAACCTGAGAACACTCAGTGTTTCATCAGGAACAAACAGCATTTGGTCAAGTGTTTAAGAAACACTTTTAAAGTCAACTCGCTACAGAATGAGGCTAATTTTTTAAAAACACATCATAAATCTTAAAACATCATCCTGTTGAGGTCGTGATTTCAAGGGATATCCCTGAGAAGAATTTTAAGGGATTCAGAAAGTATTTTAGGAAGAATATGAAATTACTATGGGGGAAGCAATGGTCCAATGTTGGGTATTTCTGAGTGGATTAATTAACTTCAAACGCTTTGTACAAGAGTGTGATATTTGTCAAATCCTGTAACAGAGTTTCAGGTAGGGGTACGGAAAAGTTTTCTAGTGGTCTTCAAATCCACGTTTTCTCCTTTGATGTGATTTATTATGTGTTATAAAGTCTTTGATTTTGTTACATTTTCCTGTTATCTTATTTACTAAAAATAATTTGCCCACCAAGTGAGCACTTGAAATATCTTTGTGTCTGAGAAATATATTTCAGGGCATTGTAACTCATCTTTTATTCTGGTCCACTCTACCTGATATCAAGTAGAATTCCTGCCCCTGAAACTTTCTATTGTACAATTTTTTTGCCTGTAGAAATGTCACCAAATAGGATCAACTATTATTTTTCTCCTGTGGCCTGAGCTCCTTTAGGGAATTGTGTTAGTTTTCTCTTGCTGTTGTAACAGATCACCCCAAATTTAGTGTTTTAACACAAATTTTATCTCAAAAATCATATTACTACAAACTATGAAGTTACTGGTCTTTTAGTTCTGTAATCGAAAGTCAAACACAGGTTTCACTGGGCTAAAACAAATTTTTGAGCAGGGCTGTGGTGTTTTCTGAAAACTCCAGAAAAGAATCAATTTCCTTGGCTTTTCAGCTTCTAGAGACCCCCTGCATTCCTTGGTTCGTGATTCCCTTCCTCCATCTTCAAAGCCAGCCACACGGCACATCTTTGACCATTCTTTATAATCCCGCCTCCCTCTACTGAGCCTCCCTCTTACACAGCTCAGGATCCCTGCAACTACAATAGGCCCACTCGGGTAGTTAAGGACAATTTCTGCTATCAACTTTTTAAACTTAGTCACAATGGCAAAATCCCATTGGCCCCATAAGGCAGCATAGTCACAGGTTCCAGGGGTTAGAATGTGGACGTCTTTGGGGAGCCATTGTTCTGCCACCACAGAGATATTAGCCACAATGACATTCGATGATGTTTCACCTCTGTTGCTTTTACCAGTCTCAACTGCCACCTCTGGGCTGCCTTCTTGTTTATGCTCTCTTAAAATTACAACGGACTGGGCCATATTGAGTGAAGCTGCTTAACTGAATTGGAAGATATCTCTTTCCTTGCCGTTCTTGTTTGTCATCCCTTTCTTATATAATTCAGACATAAGTCCCTGAGAACACTATTCAACAGTATTGATCACAGTAAAATTCTATTCTTAGCCTAGGATATATGGCTCATCTCTGACCTTGACCCTCACTGGAAGAATTTTTACCTACAAAATCATAAAGAGGAAACCGAAAGCCAAATGAGGGGGAGCTAAAGCAATTATCTAACAGATATAGAGCATTGCTACAGTATGTTTTACACCACTATTACTGCAAAATTGTTTTGCTAAATAAAAATGTGTGTGTGTGTGTGTGTGTGTGTGTGTGTGTAGTGGATGTATTTCATAGTCAAATGCACTTCAGAGGGTAAGGAGGCAGTATAGAACAACTGTTAAGAAAACAGATTCTGCAGTTGTGTGAGACTGGCAAATTACTTAATCTCTGAGTCTTAATTTCCTCATCTGTAAAATACAGGGAGAAAAAATTCCTATGCTTGAGATTGTTATGAGGACCTAAATGAGTTAGCATTTAGAGTATTTTGAATAATACATATTGTACACTAAGTATGGAATAAAGGTTTGTAAAATACAAGAACAAAGGCTCTGAAAAATCAGACTGTAAAGTGATGTTTAATTTTATTTTAGAGTTTTCCAGTGCTGTTTGATCATAGAACTATTTTTTTTCCCCAAGTAGTATCTATTCACATTCCACAGAAGTACTTTTCTGCAGAAAGCCCTTTGGAAAATACTGATATAATAACATTTTACTTTGTGTATTATTCAATAGTTGTGTAGTTTCCAATGATATTTGGGTCTTTATGTTAGGAGGTGCAATTATGCTAAAATATAATGCAATGAGGCAAGGGACAGTGTCTCCCTCTAGCAGCTGTCACAGGGCACATAGTTAACATGCAATAAATATTTGTTAAACAAAAAAATGAAAATAAAAGACATCTTTTCATTAAAGATCTTAAGTTAATGTATAGAAATCCCTTACCTTATACCTGTTTGCAAAGGTATAAGGTACTTTTGTACAAACCTAATTCTTTTTTAATCTGTTTACAAGGTTTAATTAGATATTTGTAAATAGCAAAAACTATGATTCACTTAAAGACTGAAATATTCATAAACAATTCTGATTTGTTCAGGTGATGTCAGGTTTTGTTAGCTTCTTTATTACGTCTTATAAAAAGCAGATAAGAAACTAAAAGGTGCCAATTATTTTATATAAATCACAAAGAAGAAATTGTATGAGCCAGAGATCGAAATGAATCTGTTACTCCAAATTAGTGTCAGTAAGCAAGATAGCTCGGCAGCAGTATGCTACCTGCATTTTACTTATATAATTCGATTCTAGTTTGTCTTCATTTAGGCTGAATATTTCTATTGTAAGATAATAGAAATATTGGCTTCTAGAATATCCTAGTTGGCAAAGTTCTGGATAACAAAGCTTTTAATGTATTTGATTTAAATTTCTCATCTCTCTAATTTCATTCAATTACTTCTCATTTGGTCCTTAGTGAAAACAGAAAGCAGCTGTTCATTGCCATCTGCTTACAATTCTTTCATTTATTTAGGACTATTGGATAACCCATCAGAATCTCTTCCTCAGAATTAATAACCCCAATTGCTTTAGTTATTTCACCCCACTTCAATTAATAAGCATTTAGTAAACAACTATTATGGGCTGATACAAAAAAATCTCTTTTCTACAAACATCAGAATATAGTATCCTAAGGATAGAAAACAATATATATATATACTATATATATATTTATATATATAGTATATATATAAATGTATATGTATTTATATAATATATATAAATACATATACTATATATATACATACATATATACATATACATATATATATACTGTATATATATATTTATATTTATAGTATATATATGTGTATATGTATTTATATAATATATATTTATATAAATTTATATATATTTATGTATATATACACATACATATACAATGTGTATATATACATATTTACATAAATTTCTATCACACAAGCAAAGTTATATCAAATATGAGGGATATATGAAGTACTATGAAATTATAGAGATGGAGCATCTTTGAGGGCTTAGTAGATAACATGGATTATAAACTAGTTATTGAAGATCATATAGAACTTTTGAAAAAAGTTGTGTGCCAACCTAGCACAGTCTAAATAGATTCAAGGGGCTAGGGTTTCAGGCACGTGCTAATGATGGTTAGAACAGTATATTTAGGGGTCAAACTCTGAAGAAGTGTAAATAGTTAAATGAAAAGTTTGAATTATTTAAGCATGTTTTCAGCATGTTCAAAATTGAACTCTAAGAAAACTGGAAACAATGTGAGTAATGGATTGACAGGTCTGAATAATCTGAGATAGGAATACCAGTTCAGAGACTACTACTAATTCAGCAGAAAGGTAACGATGGTGATGGCCTGAACTAAGTTAATGAAAAAAATTGTTTAAATGGATGAACATGTGACAAGTTTCAAAGGTGAACACAAGAGAGGTCTAGGTGGTAGAATGTCAAAAGTGATGAAAAGGGAGACAGAATAACTGCAGTAAATATGACAAAAAATAATTAGTCTAAACTATAAATAGCTTGTACAAATTAATAAGAAAAATATGGAGGTACTCATAAATAATTGCACAAAGGAAATGAATGGCCAATTTAAAACAAGGAAAAACAATGGTAAATATTAATATCTTAACAATATTAGTACTATATTAATTAAGAAAAACACCTTGGCTTCAAAATCAGTAATTCAAAAATACATACTTTTTAATGCTGATAAGTGTGTAGAGAAATGGGCCCATTGCTAATGGATGTATATTGGTGAAATTAATACCTTATATAAAGAGAAAAAAAATTATTCTGTTTGCTTTATTAATTCCACTTCAAAGAAATGACTCCATGTTATTAATCTGAAATAACACAAATATTCATGCCTAAAATGTGTATAACAGCTTAACTGATAATATTGAAAATTTAAAAATAATATAAATGTCCAATAATGGGAAATGGTTAAGAGAAACATCATACATAACATGAAAAGTATGTTTTAAAATGGTCTTAATGACTCAAGAAAAATGTATATTCCTATATTCAGTAAGATATTTTTACATTTAAGAAAAGTTTTGAAAGAATCACAGAAGATTAAGAAGAATGATATCAAAAGTTTGCATTGGTATGAGGTGATGAGATTATGAACCACTGTTCCATATGTTCATACTCCACAGTATTTACCTAAGTTTCTCAAAAAATTATGCACTGTTTTGAAATCAGCAAAACATAAAAAAAAAGTGTAGATACTTGTTTGCTGAATATACCCAATCCTGCAGTGAGTAAGAGGAGCAAATTGGCCAAGGAGAAAGTCACTGGTGACTTTCAGGTAGGATGTGAACAGTCCTGGGTGTAAAATGAAAGCTATGCACTGAGAAGAGTTGGAGGGTCTTAGAGCAGATAGCAGAGAGGCTCTGCACCCTGCAAGCCCTGTACACTTTAAGTATTAAAGTTGTTGACAAATGAAGAGTGGCAGCTCGGATGAGACTTGCCATAGAAAGCAGGGCTCAACAAAGGTTTGTTTTTAAAATAGACGACATTGAAGAACTTATGTTACGTGATTCTGCGATACAGTACTAGAAGTGAAAGAATTGGAGTGACAGAAGGTCACTTAAAAAGGCCTCTTTGGCTGGGTGCGGGGTGGCTCACGCCTGTAATCCCAGTACTTTGGGAGGCTGAGGCAGGCAGGTCACTTGAGTCCAGGAGGGGCGACATGGTAAAACCCCATCTATACTATAAATACAAAAATTCACCCAGCGTGGTGGCGCACACCTGTGGTTTCAGGTACTCGAAAGCCTGTGGTGAAAGGATGGCTTAAGCCTGGGAGGTAGAGGTTGCAGTGTGCAGAGATTGCGCCACTGCACTCCAGCCTGGGCGATAGAGCCAGACCCTGTATATTAAAAAAAAAAAAATCCCTCTCCTGTTTTCAGATGTCAATTATTTACTAAATTCAGTTAACTATTTTGTTAGAATAAAAAATTTACATACATTTGTGAATTAAGCACATTTCTTTATTAAAAAACCTTTTCATTTATGAGTTTGTCCTTTTGCTCCAAAACTGCAGGGATAGACTACTTAATCTTTAGATATTAAATTATCTATTTTCTTTTCTTTTTTTTTTTTTGCCAGAGATGAGAGTGAAAAAAATAAATAAAAGAGACTTAAAATTTTTCAATGTGTACTGATAGGTTTTACATCACCCAGTTCTTACATATGATCAAAATATAAATTTCGTTACATGATTGATAAACTATCTGTGATGTTCAGCTTTTTTCACTCTGATTTTTTATTTCAAATTAATCATAGTTTTAAAAATAATTTTAACTGACAAATAATAATTATATATCCTTATGGGATACAATGTGATGTTTTATACATTTGGAATCATTATGGGATGATTAAATCAAATTAATTAACAAATCCATTCATACTTATCATTTTTGTGTGTGTGGGAAAAACTTTTTTACTCTGAATGTTGGCCACAATGCAATGGCTTGCCAGTCAGTCGTCAGATTCTTAGTAAAGAGTCCCTGTTTTGTGAGCATAGTTCTAGCCATGTGCTGGAAACACAGTGGTGGATGAGGTTACAGAGTCCTGCTTTAATGGAGTTTACAGTCTCTTGGGAAGATGACTATTAAACAATGAGTGTGATGTTGAGTATAAGATTCTACAATAGGGGTGCATCCTGCTGTGGGGAATCATGAGGAAGTGATATTAAAGCTGAAGTCTAAAGAATGAGTAGAAGTCAGTAGACCAAGATGGCAGAAGAGTTTCAAAGTAAACTAAATGTACCAAGGGCCTGAGGTAGAAGGGAGCCTGAAGTGTAGACTCATTAAGAAACTGAGAGACTATCAGCATGTTGGGAGTGGGAGAGATGAGACTGAACGTAGGTGAAACTGAATCATAGATCATGGTAATAATGTTGCGTTTAACACTAAAGGCATTGATAGTTTCCTGGAAAAAGTGACCTTAGGAAGTGGTATAAACAGATTACAGTGTTTTTTTTTTTTGTTTTTTGTTTTTTTTTGAGACAGGGTGTCACTCTGTCACCCAGGCTGGAGTACAGTAACATAATTACGGCTCACTGTAGCCTTGACCTCCTGGGCTCAAGCGATCCTCCCAACTCAGCCTCCCAAGTAACTGGGACTACAGCCATGCACCATCACGCGGAGATAGTTTTTAAAAATTTTTTATAGAGGTGGGATCTCACTTTTCTGCCTATTCTGGTCTCCAGGTCTTCGGTACCTCGGCCATTTAACAATTTTTAAAACTATTCTGACTGTCGTAAAGGGCAGAATGCAGATGGGCAGTAGCAGGAGAAGCTGACTTGAGAAGAGTGTGATCATCCTCCAAGAGAAAGTTGAGTGGCCCGGATTGGGATGTTGGCAGTGGGGAAGGAAAGAGCACGGTTTTCAAACAAAGGTAGGAAATACAGTTAACAAGATTTGGGGCAGCAACAAAATGTAAGCCACATGTGTAATTTTACATTTAAAGAAAAAAAAAGTGAGATTAATTTTAACGATCTATTTAATGTAACCCAATAAACCCAAATTATCATCATTTCAACATGTAATCAATATTTTAAAATATTAGTAAGATATTTTATAATCTTCAAAATTCAGAGTGTAATTTATATTTACAATACATTTCAATTTGGACTGGTGCATTTCAAGAGCTCTATGGTCAAATATGGCTAGTGGCTAAATATTCAGAGGAGCTGCAAATGTAGATCCTGACTGTAATGCTTGGCTTGATAGCTTTTATAATCTTCAGTAAACTAATAGCTTGCTCTGTAGACCTCACTGCATCATTGTAATGACTAAATGAAGTAATGTACATGAAAATAAGTGATGTTCAACAAAGTATTATTTAATATGAGGAACTGGTAGTTGTCCATGTAGGCATTGTCTTTATGATGGTAAAATAAGTAATTTATACAAACCAATGAGAAAAAACTTTTAACTTGACTTTTTTTAAATAAAGATGGAAAATAAAAAACAATTGTTTGTTTACTGTAGACAAACCGTACTTTAAAATCATTGACATGAATTGCATCCTTAGGTAAAATATAGGCAATAAAAAAGTGCATAAAACTATGCTTTAATGGCAGTAATATTTTGGTTTCAGAAAAAAAAGGTGACCTAGTGGGACAAAACAAATTGCGGCATAGTATTATTTTTCATGTTCTATTAGTTTTCATGAACAACTCTTTTACTGTGTCTGAATGCATTAAATCTCCAGCAAACACTACAGAGAAACCCGTTACCATCAATATGTGTAATGTCTCTATAAAATGATTTATTTTAGAAGCTGAAATAAGACTTTTTCTTTTAGTAGAGGTCACAGAGAATGCTCAGGCTGCTTTTGATCACGCATACCTGGCTGGTAAATTAAAATAGTCAACACATCAAACCAATTTACAGATGTTTTATTCTTTTTAACTCTATGGGAATTTTCCTCTAGACACATCAGAGGAGAATTTAGCTCAAGGCAACTGATTAATCAATAATCTGATTCTCTAGGCAGTTTCTCTATTAGGGAATGAACCTGTTTAACTAGAGCAGCATAATTGAACTGTGGGCAGCATATTGGGGAGTTATCTACTTTTGCCCATTGTAGTTGTAGTTAGTGATTTTTTTAATGCAATTCTAATCAAGCCACTTTTCTGTTTATCACATTGCAACAACTCTTCATGCTTTTAGATCAAGACCATAGTCTTTAAGGTGATCCACATGGCTCTGCACAGTATACCTACATCTCCACATTCATCTTGCACCTTGTCCCCTGCCAATCTGTCTCCATTTCTGCCCCTTTGATCTAGATACACACTCCCTGCTCTCAGCATTGTAGCCTAACTGGCCTTCTGTGGTTCATCAGGTATGCAATATTTGCTCCTGCCAGAACCTTTTCTTAAGCCATTTCCTCATTTGGAATAATTTGTTTCTACACCCTGCCTTTTGCCTTTTTTTGACATAAAGTAAAAAGTTTAATTTTTATTTCACATGCAATTATAAGAAGTGATACACACAGATCTCATGTTTTTCTTATCTGGTTTCCCAATGGTACGTCTTGCAAAGTATAGTTTACTATTACAGCTAGAACCCTGGTCTGATTGCTATATGTGATATGTGTCAAAACACTGTTATGTACCTGATATTTACAGTTAATACATGTCAATTTTAACAAACTAAGAACAATTAAGTAAAAGAAGTTAGAAAATGATGAAACAGCAAACTAAACACTGCATGTTCTCACTCGCAAGTGGGAGTCGAACAATGAGATCACATGGACACAGGGAGAAGAATATCACACACCAGGGCCTGTCAGGGAGTGGAGGGCAAGAGGAGGGATAGCATTAGGAGTAATACCTCATGTAGGTGATGGGTTGATGGGTGCAGCAAATCACCATGGCATATGTTTACCTATGTGACAAACCTGTGCATTCTGCACATGTATCCCAGAACTTAAAGTATAATTAAAAAAAAAAAGAAGTAGAAAACTCAGTCTTTGACCTCAAGGAAAAAAATTAAAAATGAATAAAAGAAGTTAGAAGAAAAGATGCAGAATATTTCATCACCAAAAAGATCTCTAATGTTGCTGTTCAGCACTGCACTCCCTACTAACCGCTGGCAACCACTTATTTGTTCTCCGTTTCTATAAATAGTCATTTCAAGAATGTTATATAAATGGAATTGTGGAATATGTAATCTATAGGGACTGGTTTTTTTCAGTTAGCTTAATTCTCTGGAGAGTCATCTCAGTTGTTATGCGCCTCAATTATTTGATGTTTTTTAATGTGGATGTACCACTGTTTCTTTAGCCATTCACCCACTGAAGGACATATAGATGTTTCTGTTTGTGAACTATCACTCACTAACTTGCTATAAACATTCATATGTTACAGTGTAAACAGAAATCTTTATTTCTCTGTGATAAATGCCCAGAAGTACAGCTGCTTGTTGGCATGGTAGTTTCATGTTAGATATTTAAACTACCTTCCAAACTGTTTTCCAGAGTGGCTCTGCTGTTCTTCATTAGTACCAGCAAGGTATGAGTGATCTAGTTTCTCTGCAGCCTCATCAGCATTTGGTCTTGTCACAAATTTTTATTGTAGCCCCTTTCCATTAGGTGTGTAGTAATATCTTCTGATTTTAATTTCCATTTTCTTAATAGCTAGTGACTCTGAATATCTTTTCATATGCTTATTTGCTATTTGCATGTCTTCTGTAAAATACTTCTTCATGTCTTTTGCTCATGATCTAATTCAATTGTTTGATTTTGTCCTGGTGAGTTTTGAAAGCTCTTTATATATTCTAGATGGCTTACTGAATATGTGGTTTGAGTCTCTCACTCTGTAGTCTTTGCTTTCATCTTCTTAACAAGGTCTCATGCTGCACAAAAAATTTTAACTTTGATAAAGTCCAATTTATCAATTTTTCCTCTTATGGATCATGCTTCTATGTTACGTCTAAAACTCTTCACCTAAGCTTACAGCCTGAAGATTTTCTTCTATGATTTTTCCGAAAGCTTTATAGTTTTATGTTTTACTTTTTAAGTTTGTGGTCTGTTCTGAGTTAATTTTGTGTTAGCTGTAAGGGTTATCTTACTGCCTATGAATGTGTCGTTGCTCTAGCACTATTTGTTAAAAAGACCGTCTATCCTTCATTGAATTGTTAGAGTCAATGTAGTCAGATTTAGTTGCATGTTACCTCTACTGAGAACCCTTCTCTGACTTCTCTTAGGACCTACAGCAATTGAATACTAAAGGCTCTCTCTATAGAAGCATGCATTTCTATCCTTTCTAGTGTGTATCTTAAAATCAAAATGTAAATGAATTGGACTAATTATTTGTTTATTATAGCTCCTTCATTAGATTCTAAGCTTTATGTGGGTAGTGATTATAGCTGTTTTTTTTTCCTTTTGTTTTTTTTTTTGAGACAGAGTCTTGCTCTGTTGCCAGGCTGGAGTGCAGTGGCGTGATCTCAGCTCACTGCAACCTCTGACTCCATGGTTCAAGGGATTCTCCTGCCTCAGCCTCTCGAGTAGCTGGGACTACAGGCAGCACCACCAGGTCCAGCTAATTTTTTTGTATTTTTAGCAGAGACGGGGTTTCACTATGTTGGTTAAGATGGTCTCCATCTCTTGACCTCATGATTTCTCCACTTCGGCCTCCCAAATTGCTGGGATTACAGGCTGTGTTTTAACTACCATTTTATTTGCAGTGCTTAGCACTCTGCCTGGACATTAATAGTAGATTCTTAATAATATTTATGAAATAAATAAGGCAATGTAATAAAACACAAAGGGCTGTAGTTGGGCAGTTAGACTTTACCATTTTGCCAGATGTATAATCTTTATAAGTCTCCTTTGTCCTTCACATTATATTTTCTCATATGCTGATATTGTCATGTAACAAGCACAAATCTTCGTAAAATGTGTGGCACAATGACAACCAATAGCTCTTAGCCCCCGAAACTACAGTCTTGCTGGTTTTTTTTTTTTTTTTTTTGTATCTTTGGTGACAAGCACATTTCTCAGGATGTGGTGAAAATGAAATAATTGTTAAATGAAATTAAATGGATAAGCTTATTATTATTTAATGGAGCTAATACAAAGTTTCTGATATAATCATACATCTAGAAAAATGTAAATTAAAGTTATAAAAATTTAGATAGGAATATAATTTTACTTAGAAAGCAAAAAACTATTTTATCATGGATAGTTCACCCTTGAGCTAGAACAACAAGTTGAAACTGATAAATACATTTTCATGGAAAGAATACAAATGCTGTATAATAACAGCCACAGAAAGTTACAAGAACATCTAGAAACATAAAAAGAATGTGAACTGTATTTAGATGTGACAAGTCCTCTGAAGGAGTAGTGAAAAGGATTTTTGTCAAATGGAATCAGTTTTACCTCTTACTGAGTCAGGTACAAAGAACAAAGAAAAGTAGCATTTGCTTGCTTAAGTATCAAGATATGTACTTGGCATTGGACATGGCAGAGAAAGCTCTCCCATAAAAAGGGATTTATAGCCTTCTGTCGACCTCTTCTTTAGCAGCTCAGGTTTGTGTAATGAACTTGTAACACTGTGACTATAAGAAGGTTATGTCGGGGTAAAAGGTGCCTATTGAATTTTTAGGAACATGATATGTGTAGGATACTAGATGCTTCCAGCTCCTGAGAAGGCTGCAACATACAGCTGTGAGTAAGATAAAAGCACAGGGAAACTCAGAACATATCTAGTTCAGATGTGAGTGAAAGGGGGTTGATAGTGAAACAGGAGGTCACTAGTTAATCTGTATAAATGATGATAAATATTTATCTAGGCCAGGCGTGGTGGCTCACATGTGTAATCCCAGCACTTTGGGAGGCCAGGGCGGGTGGATCCTTTGAGCCCAAGAATTCAAGACCAGCATGGGCAACATGGCGACTCCCCATCTCTATCAAAAATACAAAAATTAGCCAGTCTCATAACCTGGTCTCAAAAATAAGTAAATAAATACAAATTTAAATATTATTTTCTAACATGTACATGTACCAAGAAGGCATTTTTCTATGAGTTTTACATGTATTAAATCATTTACCCTATTAGGACTAATGTTTATATAAAGATATTCATATCAGGATATAGAAGTTATGCTAGTGTGCTAGTCCTATGTACACGCTGCCTTTCCAGGGGTGGGTGGGGGTGGGTGTGTGCCTAGGATGGGAGAACAGATATCTTCACTCACTCCCGTGCTTCCTGCTGCAGGCTGATTTGTGTCCCCCATACCCTTCAACCCTTGCCATTCATATATCGAAGTTTTAACCTCCAGTACACTAGAACATGATCTGATTTGGAACTAGGGTTATTGTGGATGTAATCAGTTAAGATATGGTCATATAGAGGTAGGTGGACCCATAATCCAATATGTCTATTTTCCTGTGTACATAGATGTGCATGTGGAGGCAATGCTATGAGAACATGAAGGCAGTCATCTATTAGCCATCTATAAGCCAAGTAGGCAGGCCTGGAGCAGATCCTGCCCTTATAGTCCTCAGAGGGAACCAGCTTGTCAATATCTTTATTTTAGACCTCTAGCCTCCAAAACTGTGAAACAATAGATTTGTGTTGGTTAACCTACCCAGTTTGTGGTACTTTGTTATGACACTCCTATCAAACGAATACACTTTCTCTGGAGCAGTAATCTTTATAATTTTGGAGGTTATATATCCTTTTGAAAATATTTAAAAAGAAAAAAAGTAGCAATAGAGGCTCTTACCAGAAAAATCTCATGCCCATAATTTATGTACAATTTCAGAAGGTTCATAGTTGTTCTGAAGTTCATTTCTAGACCTCATCCCACCCCAGACCAGGCTGAGAACCTAGAGTCAATGCCACATCACCCATCCACTTTATTAGGTAGTGCCTCCTGAATATAATGGTCCTGAGTGGAATATTTCCCGCTAAAAGAACCATGCTTTAGTGTATGACAACATACTACAGTAACAGAAATGGAAGAAATTATGACTATTGTAAGGAGCTTGTCTCATGGAGCCGTGACTCACATGACTTAGAAATACTATGCCTTAGAAATACTATGGACCCTTCCACAGTCTCCTGTAAAAACATACAGCTACTTTTCCCTGTGTCTTTTTTTTTTTTTACCTTTTTAGTTAAAAAATATTTCTTTTATAATTGCTATATGTAATTTGCAGGGCCAAGATTAGACATAGGTAGGGTTAACTTGTTACTGTTTTGCATGCTCTGTGGGAATACATTGAGCTCAAAATGACTACAGCTGTTCTTTCATATCATCAGGGAATTGGTACAGGACCCTTATGGACACCAAAATCTGCGATGCTCAAGTCCCTTACAAAAAACGGCATAGCATTTTCATACAACCTATGAATTCTCCTGTGTAATTTCAATCATCCCTACCTTACTGATGTTACTTAATACAATGTATGTAATGCTATGTAAATAACCTTATACTGTATTTTAAAGTTTGTATTATTTTTTATTATTGTATTGTTATTTTTTATTTAAAAAAATATTTTCTGCCTGCAGTTGGTTGAACCCATGGATACAGAGGGCTGACTGTACTTCTATTTCTGTTTACAACTAGAAATATAATTGGAGGAGGATATGGGTAAAAGTGGCAGCAAGGAGACTGAGGAGGGAGTTCCAGGACAGGAGGGCTCTTGTACAGGAAATGGGGGAAAGCTAACACTCACTTTGCTTCTTTCCCACCTTGCTTAGCACTGAGAGTGTTTATACACATCCCGAGTCTTTCTCAGTGTTTTCTGCATGTACTAGGTTGAAAAGCATTACGAAGAGAATGAACACCTGACTACATCTTCTTTCTTTCAGTGTTTAGAGCTGTTTCTTGCTGTCAAGAGTTGGCTTTCTCCTTCCACCCAAATAAGCCATCTCTCTGTTAATGTGCTTGAGACTCTGGAACACAGTCTGTCTCCTGTTGTCATTTTCCAGCCCCAGATAACACCTGCCCATGTCATGCATGGCTTCATGTTAATTTTGAAGAACAGTTTCCACCTGTGTTAATACAATTTTTCTCTGTCATTCACTTTGAGGAAAAGATATCCTGTCTTGATATTGCCCATGCCACTCAAATATTGAGCCAGAAGAGTGACTCTGTTGTTCACATGTCATTATTATCATCAAATAGACATCAAATACAGTCTGGAAGATAATCTTGCCTATAAGCTGAATGAGATTTCAGAAAGCCCAGTTGCTTCTGACATTTGCTGCCACAGGATAGAGGGATCATCATTTAGGATTTTTCCTCTCTTGTGGGTCTTTCTTCATACTAGTCTCTTTGTCTGGGATGCTCAGTTATTTGTGCCAATCAAAATTCTGCTCACTTTTTACAACTTAATACACATGCCACCTTTAAAAAGCCCTTCTGGATCTCTCAGCTGAATGGAGTTTCTACATTTTATAATTTCTCCTCAGTCATAGGCATGATACTCCTAGTCCATTTATTTATGTCCACCCAATAGATTGTCAGGTTCTAGGGACACTTGGCCTTGACCAGGACTACACATATGGTGCTTGCAGTAGATGCACTGGCTTTTTTTAAATGAAGGGTTTTAGTATCTGAATACTTGGTTTTCTTAGATTAATCAGAATTTGGACTGGCTTTTGAATTCAAGGTGGAAAGTAGTTTGCTGGATGCAAAATTGAAGAATGTAGGCAAAGGAACATCATAGGAGAAGCCAGTCAATATAAATTACTGAGATCTCATACTATGCAGTGAAAATGTAATAGGTGAGTAAAAAATAGGATTATAGAGAATGATGGAGGAAGTCAGATGGAACCTCAGGGAACACTTAGAAAAGTTAAAGATTGTAAAATATTTAGATTTATATAGTAATTTTCTTTTAAGAAATTCAAAGGAATTATGGCAATAAAGACACAGGTCAAACTATAGCTTATATATCATCAGGGATGATACAATGCCTGACATCAAGTAAGAATTCAGTTAGGCCGGGCACAGTGGCTCACGCCTGTAATCCCAGTACTTTGGGAGGCCGAGGCTGGTGGATCACGAGGTCAGGAGTTTGAGACCAGCCTGACCAACATGATGAAACCTCGTCTGTACTAAAAATATAAAAATTAGCTGGGCATGGTAGCACATGCCTGTAATCCAAACTACTCAGGAGGCTGAGGCAGGAGAATTGCCTGAACCTGGGAGGCGGAGGTTGCAGTGAGCCAAGATTGTGCCACTGCACTCCAGCCTGGGTGACAGAGTGAGACTTTGTCTCAAAAAAAGAAAAAAAAGAAAAAAGAAAATAATTCAGTTAATATCTGTGAGATAAATTTTTAAACCTGCATACTTTGGGGAAAAAGGTTTTGTTAGAGAAGGGTGACTATGGTTGTAAGAAGGATGGCAGAGAAAACCAAGACTGGCATCTGCATTAACATTTTTTTAGCCTTCCTCAACTTAAGGAAGATATACTCAGGGAGGGAAGGCTGGGGCGAGAGCTGATCAGAGGACAAATCTTCCCTGGTAAAGAGATGAGTATGATATTTGTTCAAATGCAAACTATTAACAGCAGCTCTAATCAGTTCAACTATCAAGGCAGCAGATCCCTCAACAGAAACTTGAGGTTTAGATCTGCTGTACCTCAGCAAGCTTTTTAAATGAATCTTAAATAGAGATAACTTTTCAAGACCTGCCTCTCAGGCTGTCTTAAATCAAGACAACCACTCCTTCCTTTTGGTCTGTAATTTGAGAAAGAAATACTCTGAATATGCCGTAGTGATTAACCTTAAAGTAATACTGACAGTATTCTTTTCTGGCTGTAATGCTAAGAAGGCCCAACAGTGACTACATGAAGTGGTACAAAGGAAAACGAAATGAAGGTGAAAGCAGAGAAGAGTAGCAGCCCAGTTTGCAATCATTCATTGAGTACATATTATCGGAAACGTACTAT
Source organism: Cacajao melanocephalus (assembly GCA_963573385.1). Taxonomy (NCBI): domain Eukaryota; kingdom Metazoa; phylum Chordata; class Mammalia; order Primates; family Pitheciidae; genus Cacajao; species Cacajao melanocephalus. The sequence goes on from CAUYLG010067948.1 coordinate 26,256, forward strand.
GAGCCAGTAAGTAGCCCTGAGGTGGGAAATGCATTGGCATGTTTAGAAATAATAAGGAGGATTTGGTTTAGATCAATGAGAGATGGGAGGAGCAGACGACAGGAGGTAAGATCTGGAAGATGGCTAGGGTTAGACCAGGAGGCTGCAAGCAGTTTGACTTTAGTCTAAGTGTGATATCTAGATCCTGGAAGGTTTTGAGTAACGCAGTGGTATAATCTGACTTTGTTTTTAAAAGCTCTGGCTGCTCTGTAGAGAATGAGCCATAGAAGGGCAGAAACGGAAGCAGGGATATTGGGGAGAAGACTACTGTACCCTTTGAGTAACAGTCGACGATGGCTTACACAAGGCTGGTAGCAGGGGGTTGAATGACTGGATTTCGGAAATGTTTTTATACACAGTTGGCAAGGCTTGCTGATAGATTTATTGCATGAGAGTGGGAAAGTTATTCAAGAATAACTTCTGGGTTTTTGGACTTTGCAACTAAATCAAATAGAGATGTTTGGAAGGAGCAGGCTCTAGAGGGAGCTATTAAGACTGAGGCTTTGGGCAAATGCGTTGTAGACACCCAACATAGATGACAAGTATGCTGTTGGATATATAAGTCTAGGGTGTCAGGGCTGGATATGTGCATTTGGTATTCATTGGCATAGGGTTGGTATTTGCATGAGGAGACTGGATGAGAGCGATAAAGAATGTATTAATAGAAAAGGAATTGGAACCCTGTACTGAGTGGAGCACCATGGCATATAGAAACTAGAAAGAGGAAAAGGAGACAGCAAAGAAGACTGAGAACAAGAGGCTTGTTAAGAAACAGAAAAATTAAGATAATAGAGTGTTAAAACCACGTCAATGAGGCAGCGAGTGTGTCAAATGCTGCTAGCAGGTTGAGCAGGATGAAGATTGAGAATTGATCACTGGGCTGAGCAAGGTGGAAGCACTAATAAATTGAAGTGTGTTGAGTAGAGAGTGGGAGGTGAGAAAGCTGAAACAACTCTTTCAACTAGTTTGAGCTATAAAAGCAAGCAAAGCAATGGGAAGTTGGTAAAAAAAAAAAAAAAAAAGGAAAAATTCATCCATTGCAACAGAAAGGAATGCAAAGTTTAAGAATATGTATGTAGCTAGAAGACAAATTGAAATGGAAAATATGAGACTGTTATTTTAAGATTGCCAAAAAAAAAAAAAAAAAAAAGGGAAAACAGTGCTAGTTTTTTTTCCAAAAGCATGTATCACTATACTTGTTGCTTGATGGAAGGTCAAATTATGGATGAATGAAAACTATAATAGGACTTGTAAACTCTCACTTGGTGGAGATTTGTTTCTGTGTTTTATGCTTCCTTACAAGTTGTTTAAATCAGTAATTTTTGTCTGTAGAAACACTTTCTAGTCAATTCTGCACAGAAAAATAAACAACATAAGAACATTTAAAATGTTTTACATTGCTGTTTAGGCATCAACCTGAAACATAATTACACTTTGATTATTATCTCTTGTCTAGCATGTCTACGAGTATAAAAAATACAACAGTGGCAAATTAACAGGTGATTCTACTTATATTCTTCTGTGCTGTTACATAGCAGCATAAATAAACAAACAAAACCCAGCTTGTTCTTTTCAGTGTCTTCAGATTGCAGTATTCAGAATTTCAATGCTGTATTTCCCTTTACCTTGTTTAGTAACTGTGGAACAGCCAGTTAGCCATTCTATGACCATTTAAATATGTAAAATTGTCGACAAAGGACTAATACTTTAAGAGCTTGGAATCCTCTTAATAAAGCAGTTTTAATACTCATTTTGCTAATATTTTCTCTTATGGTAAAATGCACATAAAATATAATATTTTAACAAGTTTCCAGCGTACAGCTCAGGGATATTAAGTATGTGCATATTGTTGTGCAACCATCACTGCCATCCATATCTAGAACTCTTTTTATAAAAGTATGGAAAGCTTCATCAATTTGCATGTCGTTTTTGTGTAGGAGCAGTGCTAATCTCTGCTTCATTCTAATTTTAGTATATGTGATGCCAAAGCAAGTACTTTTAAATGCACATTTTAAAGAAAACATTTATTTACAAAGAAGGAAAAAGGAACTGTGACCTTGAAAGACAGTAATAATCTTTTGATTATTATTATCAAAATCAGGCTTAGATCAATTCCATAAAGCTCCATACCAGGATACTGGGGCATGGACAGTGACTGTCACATTCTTCCATAAAATGTCCTTTGATTCTACACTTAGAGGCAAAATATAGAGATGGATTGTCTGATCTAAAATGAATATTGCTATATTTTTCTAATTTTCTGGTTGAAGATGAAAAACTGAAAAATAATTCAAACTCAGATTGAGTCTTTCTATATGCCAGATATTGTTTTAAATAATTTATGCACATTATTCACTTTAACAAGAACATAATGTGATAATTTTCTTATTTTCATAATAAAACTGGATTGAAATGGTATAATTGATTACTCAAGGCCACATAATCAGTAAAGGGTAGGTGAAAGAAGTAGCCATAGGTTCGCCTGACTCCACAGTCCTTGCTCTTAACCTCTGTGTTCTGTTGTGTTCTATTTATCTCTTTTTTTTTTTTAAAAAAAAAGATAGCAGGCCATGCCTGCCCATAGTTTTTAGACTTATGGCCTTAGTCTCCTCAAATCATTCTGTTTTAATTAATATAATATTTTTTCTTTTGCAAACAAACATATGGTAAACAATAATACTTCCCTGATCATGGTTGGAAGTTGTGTTCTCACAATTACTTCTAATGTTTTCTCTGTTGATTTTAAAGCTACTTAACTGAGTTATGGTTGACATACAAAAAGCTCTACATATTTAATGTATACCAAATTGATGAGTTTGACGATAAGTATACACCTGTGAAAGCATCACCACAATCTCTGCCGTTAACTTGTCCATCAAATCCAAGTTTCCTCCCGCCCTCTTATTTATTATTACTGTTATTTGTGATAAGAACACTTAACATAAGATCAATCCTCTTAGCAAATTCTAAAATATATAGTACAATATTGTTAACCATAGTCTATGCTGTGCAGTAAATCTTTAAGACTTATTTCTCATGTATAACTGAAACTTTGTATCCTTTTACTAATACCTTCTGTCCTTCCCAGTGCCAGCTTCTGGCAACAGATTTGTGGGGTTTAGGGTATGGGGGAAGAATTTTATCAATGTCCTTTGGTGCAGTCTCTCCATATTCATGCTTGTAATTTGCTGATTTCTGAAATTATGCCTTTGAAATTCAAACATTTCTTGAAATAAAACTGCTGTGCCAGAAGACATCCTATAGAACTCAGTTCAGCTCTTACAAACATTCCTGTATCTACGTTCTGATTCTAACACCTGTTATGCACTAAGAGATATATATATTTCCAGAATTTGTTCAAATGGAACTTTACTACCATATGCTGTGTTATTCGGGAAGTCTTAAATATTTGTAAGCTGTTGGTGAGTTTTCTGCTTATTTAGACTTTGTTTTGTGGGCTTTCTTCACACAATATCCCCACCACCACCCCGCTGTTACTAAGTGCTCTCTGCTGTAGTTACGTGGAAGCAGTGCGGTTGGGAAGACACCTGATTGAGGTTTCACTTTGACTCTCTTACTCATTGTATGTAATGTGTTATTATGGTCAACTTTTTCCAGTCTCCAAGCTTATAGGCAGTAGGAATTTCAGACTTACAATCAAGTAGATATTTTTATAGCTGAGTAGAAATATATTTCATGTTTGTTAGGAGAAGTGACAGAGAGGATTGGGAAATAGCTTTTATTTTATCCCAACCAAATATCATTGGTGATAAAGAAACTGATCTGAGGTCCATGTTTCTCTCATCTCTCTTCCTTCCCTTTTCTCCCCTGAGCCTCTCCCCCAAGCAGGCCTGACCAACCACTGACACTACGCCAGGGATATAGTTGGATTGTAAGGGCAGGAGGCCAGGCACAGGGCACAACTTTCCTAATCCCTTTCCTTTTACTCCCTTCCTTAAGCACTGGATTCTAACATTGCAGGCTAATGAGTCTCTGCACCAAGGTCAGCAGGCAACCTTATCATCTAAGGAACCAGCCCAGCTTTTCTCATTTCCAATTTTGTTTACTCCCAACTTAGAGAGCTGCTTATTTATTTATTAGTATTTTTTTTAAATGTAGTATATTTTGAAAAATAAAGTACTATTTAACCTTTAAAAAGAGGGAAATTCTGCAAGAAGCAACAACATGAATGAACCTCAAGGACATCATGCTGAGTGAAATAAGCCAGTCACAGAAATACACGTACTGCATGATTCCTCTTATATGAGGTATCATAAATAGTCAAATTTATAGAATTAAAGAGTGAAATAGCAGTTGCCAAAGGCTGGGGGATGGGGAAAATGTGGAGTTAGTTATCAATGAGCATAAAGTTTCAGGTGAGTGATATGAATAAATTCTAGAGATCTGCTGTATAACATTTTAAGACAGTTTGTAAGTGGGAGCTAAGCTATGGGTACACAAAGGCACATAGAATGGTATAATGGGCATTAGAGACACAGAAGGGGGAAAATTAGGAGGTGGATGATAAAAATATGTATTCTGGGTACAGTGTGCACTACTCAGGAGACGAGTGTGCTAAGACCTCAGAATTCACCACAATATAATTCATCCATGTAACCAAAAACCTTGTACCCCAATAGCTATTGAAGTATTTAAAAAGATAGTTTATTCATATGGTTAATAAAAATGTCTTGAACCCCTGTTAGAAACTTAGCCATGGAAGTTTTAAAGATGAAGAAAGCATAATCTTCAATATTCAGATTTCATCAAGTACATGTAAACAATTAAGACAATACAATGTGTTAAAGGCTAAAAATAGAAGTATGAGCAAGACAGCTGAGTGTTTATTACACTGTTATGAGGCTTCCCAAGGCAGGTGATAACTGAGCTAGGTATTAAAAAGTGAGCAGAAGCTTTTCAGGCAGAAAAGACATAAAATAGCCTTCAAGGCTAAAGAATATCATATGGCTGTAAAAGCATGTGCTGACCTATAGTCAATAATACTATATTATACACTTAAACATTTGTTACTAGGGTAGATCTCATCTAAGTCTTCTTACCCACAATAAAATAAAAGTTAAAAATTAAAGACAATTGCCTTTGCAATATAGTTTTCCTGTGAGGAAAGCTATATTCCACTAAGGTTTTGTCAAAATTTCCAGACAGTATCTGGTCTCTGTTACCTGGGAATGTTTCACATTCCCTTGATGTAATTTTGTGGAGCCAAACTGCTGAAATTTTGTGGCTTGATGTGCTCTTTTAGATGATGTTGTGTAGAAAAAAAGATTTCTGACTATGTACCATAAACATCTCCCTTAAAATTGGGGCAATTGTTTAAAATGAATAAGCTTTTGAATTCTTGAAGATGTACATTTCCCATATTATAATTTATGAGATGAAATGCTATTTTTAAGTTTGATTCTCCTATTCTCTCTAATATTCAATTATTTCCTGAATATTGTTCCAAAGGTAAGTCTTGATAAATCAGACAATATTTCCTCAACATGAGCAATTGTCAGTATTTTCAACTTCTAGTTTTGTTGCTTCAATTTTAATTGTAATTTGTGCTTTTTGAGAGAGAAGTGTTTTAAATGAACACAAAAGTTTCCTTTGTTTGATGTCCTGCAAAATGAATATGTCTGAGTTGCATCTATTAAAAAGTCTTGTATGAGTCAATTTTGTTATTGTCAGTCCCCCAGCCCCCACTTTTGTTTACATGAGTGAACTAAGAGGAAACAACTGTTATTTGACCAATTTGTTTAAATCAAAAGTGGTTATGTGTCTCCTAGAAAAATGGCATGATGTGTTTTTAAATTCTGAATGTTACAACTAAATTTAGCCAAAGTGCGTTGCTTTCTAAATGCTTCCAAAATGGAACACTGTGCTTTTGATTGCTGCTTTTGGAGTCTCATTAAGACACTAAAAGGTCAAAGGAACAAGGACTGGAGCAAAATACATTCATTTTACAATACACACAGCACAATTAAAGTGTAGAAACCAGCCTTACACACCGTGTGTTTCTCCCAGGATATCTGTATAATACAGAGTCCTTTTTATGTGGGGGTAGCTGATGTATCTAAATGGTTACATTTATTCTGCCAAATGTCTATAGAGTTTTAACCAGTGGAGGAAATATTTTACATTGCCTATTGTTTCTTCATTATTTCTGAAGAGAAATTGATATCAGATGAGAGTTTTTAAATAAAATGACACGTTTATCCCCATAGATTTCTACTTTCTTAAAAGATAGGCATTCTTCATAAGACCTCTGCTATTACACACACTTGTAAAATTTCATAAGGTGAGAGGGAACACAATGATTTCTGCCCTTGGAAAGTCTCCCATTGAGGGGTGACATCAGATTTTGACATAAAATACATTGAGAGTATAAACTAACTTAAAACTCAGTTTTCCCAGAAGATCCTGATCTAGCTTGCAATTCAATTTTCTCAGGCACATTCTAGGAATTTGTTTCTGCTAGTAATAAGAAGATTATTTTCATGTGTATATGATGCTGTCCTACAGTGGAATTAGTGGGAGCTTTCCGCTAATGTGAACTCACCCTTTAATGTTTTTCTTACATAATATATTATGAGAATAAAATAATTTTAAACACCTTGGTAGTTGTTTTTCACATGATTTACCTTTTATTCTCTTTGGATATTAAATATCTCAAAACAAATTTTAATAGCTTAATACCCAAACCTAGCTTTTTGTTTCCTTAATTGATTGCTATAGTATTTAACATTCTTGCACATATTAGACGCTACCATATTCTAGGCACTGGTTTAGGTGCCAAGAATTCAGCAGTGAATCTAGATGCCAAGAAGTCAGCAGTGAATTATGCAGATAAAAACTCTGCCTATATCAAGCTTCCATGCTTATATATATATATATATCTATACTCCTTTGTCCTTTCCACCTTCAACATCTGGCAAAAATTCCAGAATTTTTTCACCAATATTATCATTTTCATGGTTACATAAATTTTTGAGGGAATAACTGTGAATTATTTCCAATGTGAAGAGACATCTCTTATGGTCCTCCCTGCTGATGAGAACCAAACCCAATACTATTTAATGTTTTTTTTTTTTAATCGATAAACAAGATCAGCATTTCTCAAAGTGTGTCTTTGGACCACCTGTGTCAGAACCACTTTTAGAGTGCTTTTGAAGTTTCTGAGATACACGTCATAGATCCTGATTCAGAATATCAGGGTGAGGATCAGGAATCCACATTTTAGCCAGCAAACCAAGTGATCATTACACATGCTGAAATCTAACAATTAATTACGTCTTTAGACATGGAGGTGAAGGAAACAATAATTAAATTGGAAGACGACTATAATAAATTGGACAAAAAAGATAGCCGTGGAGTTTGGAATTACCAGAAAACAATACATTTTAATTTTATTATCATTATTTTAGGACAAAATGGAAAATAATAGTTGTAAAAAAATTGATGAAAAAAATGACAAGACAAAAGTTGATCATAAGGCTGCATACACATATACATAAAGCTTCTGTGTGTAGTTCAATGTAGGCAGTGAGTAATGAGGTGCACAGATTTGTGATGTTTTCCAAATGGAAAATAATATTTGTAAAAAAATTGATGAAAAAAATGTCAAGACAAAAGTTGTTCATGAGGCTGCATACACATATACATAAAGCATCTGTGTATAGTTCAGTGTAGGCAGTGAGTAATGAGGTTCACAGATTTGTGGTGTTTTCCAACTGGCCGTGTGAACGCTTCTCTTCTATGTCCCGCTGTTCTTATTTTCATTTTACAAATGAAGAAGACTGGAGCACAGAAACAGTAAATAAGTTTCCAAGGAAACATAGAAAGTAAGTAAGGGAGCCAGGGTTACAAATGCAGGTTACAAACCCTGCAGTCTAGCTTCATAGTCTGGGCTCTCTCCCACTCCTGTCACTAAAGGGAATGAGGAATTATCTCAAACCCCAAACATACTGCTTTATGTAAGAACTGTAGAGCAGTGAAAAGGATTTAGCACAATTTAACATGCTAAGTGTTTATGATCTACTGCTTCATTGATCAAAATTAGCTGGGGAATATGAAAACGTAATAAATACATATCTATGCGAGGTGAGCCTCCACATATACAATTCAGGGCTGTATTGCAATTGGTTCTAGACAAAAGTTAATAATCTAAAGCTCCCATAAAGATAAAATAAGTCCATACTCCATCTTAAAGACTTGCTTCTGTAGACAACTTTCTTAAGACCTCTTTATGAAACAATCAAAATTAAACGCATATAATATCACATACTAAGGCCTTCCTAGAATACCCGCAAGAATTATGTCATGGAAGACAAAGCTACAATTAAGGAAAGAAAAGTCCTTTAAGGTATCTAGGTTTGCACGAAATCTTACGTTTGGCATATTATTTATCGACAAGTGCCAGTGCATATTATGCTCATCCTGTTTTCATGTAGAATGCTCCAAGACACCCTGCCATTACCATTTTCTTAGCCTACCTAATCGTTTATTACTTAGTTTAAGTGCTGTCACCTATTTAAAACTTTTCTTTATCACTCTACATTACCTAATCTCTTAGTCCTCTCTCCTCCTGAAACATAAATTTTTTCTCAAGGTATAAAATGGTTTAAAAGGGTGAAAACATTATTTTAGGAATAATTGGCACCAGAATTTTTCCTAAGAAAGAGTCTATTTCTGGTTAAGGAAATACTTCACTTCTGCTTGGGGAGATGATACAAGACCATGAGAATGAGTGTCATCAAGGGACAAGTGAAAGAGAAAAATGAACGAAAATTAGGGGTGCTAAAGAGTGGAGACTGAAGGGAGGAGCAGAGAGAAAAATAACTTGAGGGGAACCAGACACTGAGAAAAATGGCCCAGCAGATGTCTAAGATGGAACTTTCAGTCATTTTTGTGGCTGTAATATAAACTTCCTTCTTCCCAAACATTTGTGAATGAAGCCTGCTTGTTTTACATGAGCGGTTTACATGACAATTAAATGAAAGCAATGGAGGTCTGTGTCAAGTCTAGAGAGGAGCAGATAAGATGAAGGAACAATTAGCCATCATTTTCTCTACTAGGCAGAAGATGGAGGATTAAGAAGAAGGGAGAAATCAGAACCAGAGACCGCTGGGAGAAAGGGCTGTGAGTTGGCAGAAATTCAGAGGAAGGCATTAAACTTCCCACTGGATAATAAATAAAGGTTCAGGCTAATCTCATACGGACCTTAAGGGGTGATGAATCAAGTGGACATTTGGAATAGTGGCCCTTTCTTTAATTACCATTTTATGTAATTATGTCTTATTCTGTGAACTATATTTTGAGTTTCTAGTTAAGGTATTCTTGTCTTTTTATTTATTAATCATTTTCTGTGTGGTACCTTATGTACACTGTAAGCTGCCATGTATTTATTGATTTTTTTTTGTATTAGAGTGAAAGATGTGGTAGATTGTGAATGAAAGTTTTATGATCCCAAATCCTACTTTCATGATTAAGTCTTCTCTTATGAACCTTGTTACATTTTGGGTATTCAGATGCTTATAGAAACTGCTTTTTGAAAATAACTTTGTCTATGCTTCTATTTCTAGAATGTCTGGGTTATTTAATATTTAATATTTTGATGGATTGAAAGGCTATGCTTTTAAAATAACACCTATAAACTACTTTTCTATATAATACTGTTAGTTTAATTTTTCTAGGATTAGTTTAATTTCCCAGCAAGTATTTCAGACTTTATGTATGTGCTAAAGCTTATGGTTATTTTAACTTTGTGAGTTAAAAATCTGTGGCTAAGCTCATTATATTTTTAATACTAGAAGTGCATTTATTTTCCTATGAGGATTCTAAATATTTTCAGTAGTTATACTTGGGATCTAAAAGTTTGTTAGGGCATGCATGAAAAAGTAGTATTTGGCACCCATAATGGATAAAGAAACCAAAGCATAAATAAGTGGGTAAGGCACAGAATGGCACTTTATCTTTGGAATTCTGCTTATAACTCTAACAAGAATTTCTGTGCCCTGAGAAATATTTTTCATCTGCAAGAGAGCTACTCCATTGATCTTACACATATTAGTTCCACGGTTTGCAATACAGATTTGAATTAAGTTATGCATGAATAAGTAAAATATATTTATATTGTGATTTTATAACCACCCACTTTGTGAGGCTGATATTATTTCCACTTTACACATAAATGCGGTAGGCCTCCTATGGTTCATGCTTCCATATTGACTTATGTGAATGTGGGCTGGACCAAGTCTCATATCTAAAGAACAGAATATGGTAAAAGCGATGGGATGTCTCTTGCTAGATGAAGTTGCTGAGTTGGTGGCTGCCATATTGCGCGCCTTTTCTTCATATCTCACTAGCTAGCTCTGAGGGAAGCCAGCTTCTATATTGTGAGCTGCCCTACAGAGGGGCTTATGTGGTAAGAAATTGATGTCTGCAGCCAATGGCCCTTGAGGACCTGAGCCCTGCCAAAGCCATGTAAGAGGCTTGGAGTGCACGTACCCCTGTGGAGCCTTGAGATGACAGCAATCTGGCTTAGACTTTGGTTCACCATGCATGGCACTCTGAGCCAGAGACATCCAGCTAAGCTGCACTTTGGTTCTTGACTCACAGAAAATAGATAGTAAATGATCATTTTTAAAAAGCTGATTCATTATTAGAAAAATTGTTATAAAACAATAGATAGCCAGTAAAAAGAGGTAATTGAACTCCAGAAAATTTGCATGACTTTTATAATGTATCACACATAAAAATTTAAAACTCAGGATTTTCTGACCATTTGGTCAGAGAAGGGCTCTCTAAAAGGTGACATTGAGCAGAGTCCTAAATCAAGTGAGCCATGTAAACATTCAGAGAAAATGTCCAGGCAAAAAGACAGGGCAAGGGCAAATGTTCTGTGGTAAGAACAATGGAACAGCAAGAAGACCAATGTAGACAGAACAGAATGAACCAGAGAAAGATGTATCAAAAAGTTAGGCAGAGGCCAGATATGCAGAGGCTGATAGCCATGGTAAAAACTTTGGATTTTGTTCTAATTCAAGTAAGAAGACATGAGGGTGTTTTAAGCAGAGAAATGATATAATCTGATGCACTTTTTAAAGGAGATACTTTTGGTGATTTGTAGAAATGAGAATGAGGAACAGAAGGAATAATGACCCAGTAAAGAGACTTATTGAGGGGTTCACTTATCTAGGTAAGAGATTGTGATGACTTGGACTAGAGAAGTAGGAGTAGAAATGGTTGTAAACGATGGATTTGGGTACATTTAAAGGGAGAACCAACAAGAATTGCTGATGGATTCAGTATAGATTTCCTGGAAAGACAGCTGTCAAAAATTATTTCTATGTGTTTTTGAACAGTTTTGTGAATTGTAGGTTGAGCATCCTAAATGTAAAAATCTGAAATTTGAAATGCTCCAAAATTCAAAATTTTTTGAGCACTGACATAATATTCAAAGAAAATGCTCATTGGAGCATTTTAGATTTTAAATTTTCAGATATGGAATCCTCAACTGGGTAAATATATAATGCAAATATTTCAAAATTGGAAAAATTCTAAAATCTGAAACACTTCCAGTCTCAACATTTCAGATAAGGGATGCCCAACCTGTTATAGTTTTATTTAATGAAACGGAAGATACTGGAAGAGGGGTAAATTGGGATAAAAGATGGGAAAGAATAATTTTAATTTAGAATATTGCACAGAATGTCAAGAAGGCCATTAAATACATATACTTGGAAGTCATTAGTGTAGAGATGCTATTTAAAGTCGTGGGTCTGGTGGGGTTTACCTAGAAAATGAGTCCAGATAGAGATGATATAGGAAGACTGAGCCTTGAGTTATTCTGCTATTTAGTGGTCAGGTAAATCAGAAACATCCTGCCAACAAGACTGGGATGTAGTGGCCAGTTCAGTAGGAGGAAAGCCAGAAAAGTGTGATGTCAAGATAGCTACGTAAAGTATTTAGATGAGAAAGAATTGACCAACTGTGTCAAATATCACTGACAAGTTCAGGAGACATTTACCAGAGTGGACTGAGGGTGTAGAGGAAAAGAAATCTATTTGGATAAGAATGAGGATGTTTAGTTATGACCAAAGCACAATTTAGGGTTTTAATTGCTGGAACCTAATGGTTTTGAAATCATGACTGTACTTGGCTTTAACCAAAGTGGATGTCTTGATTCAAGGTGCTCAGGCTTTAGAGAATATTTGGGCTAAATGTATGTCTATAGATATAATAGGGTCTTGATATCTTCCTTAGATTTTGAGAAGATGGTCATGAGTGTTATCTCTGAAAAGAGTTGACCTTTTCTTCAGGTTAATTTACAATTTTTATGTGATTTTTCCCTCTGCAAACAGTACTGAAGTTAGATTCTGTTCTTCTCTCATTATCCTTTCAACTAGGTTTCTTGGGAGATAACACAGAACTTTCCTATTTTTTTTTTAAGTCCATTTGAGTTGCTGTGACAAATTACTATAGACTGAATGGCGTAAACTACACACATGTATGCTCACAGTTCTGGAGGCTGAAGTGCCAAAAGATCCAGTGTTTGGTGAGGGCACACTTCCTGGTGTGCAGATGACTATCTTTTCCTTGTATTCTCACGTGTCAGAGAACAGAGAGCTAGAGCAAGCTCTTATTTTTCTTCTTATAAGGGCACTAATCTCATTCATAAGTGCTCCACCCTCATGATCTACTTACCTCCCAAAGTTCCTACCTTCTAATGTCATCACATTGGGGGTCAAGATTTTAACATAAAAATTTGAGGGAGATGCAAACATTCAATCCATAACAGCATTTCACATTTGGCGACTATTCTTTTTCTAAGAATAAATATGTGTATGCATATACACACACATAGATATAGGTAAAGGATGGCACAATTTATATTTAACTTCCTTGTATTTGAGGAATAAGCAGAGATGACATAATTTTCAATGTTGATTGAAATATCTAGGGAGCTATGTAGCAGCACTTTTATTTTGAAATTTCCTCTTTTTATGTGCTATCAGCATTAACCTCTTATCTTTTTCCCAACGGTAAACAGAAGTCTTCTTTACATATATCCCACCGGGGAGCCTAGAGTTTAACACATTCCACTGGAGCTCTTTGTATACTAGATTTGCTCACAAGCTTTATTTTTAAGGAATAAAAAAGTGAAACCTCATCTGATAATTTTTAGTCTTTCTTACCTTAAAAGAAAAAATTATATGGTAAAATTTCCAATAAGCAATACTAAAATATAGCTTCTTTTTGATAAGTGTATTTTTTTTTCAAATTTCAAAGAAAAAAATGTCAGCATTCCTTCTTTTATAAGATGTGACTAAGATTTTAGGTAAGACATCTTAAAAACCCACAGATCAATTTTCCCAATGATACATTTATGTAATCAATGGACTTTAAAACTAAATATGTCCTTGGAGAATATGATAAATGATGTTGAGAAGTTACTGGTTAGTTATAGAATACATTGTACAGGTAAAACAGTATTTTTGCAGCATTTTACCAGTTGAGACCTCTAGAATTAAGAACAATGTTCACTCAGAAATAAAATTTCATTTTAATAGCTGATATTTAGTGCCATGTAAACTAGAATATTGTAAGTACTGAAGGGGCCGGGCATGGTGGCTCATGCCTGCAATCCCAGCACTTTGGGAGGCTGAAGTGGGCAGATCATGAGGTCAAGAGATCGAGACCATCCTGGCCAACATGGGGAAACCCCGTCTCTACTAAAAAATACAAAAATTAGCTGGGTGTTGTGGCACGCACCTGTAGTCCCAGCTACTCGGGAGGCTGAGGCAGGAGAATTGCTTGAACCCAGGAGGTGGAGGTTGCAGTGAGCCAAGATCACGCCACTGCACTCCAGCCTGGTGCCTGGAGACGAAGCGAGACTCTGTCTCAATAATAATAATAAGTACTGAAGGGATAACCATATATTGTTTCAAATTTGTTATGTTTTCTGAGATGAAAGAGGGAATTAATTAATTAATGTGACAGTACTGGTAACAAAAAAAATTAGAATTGTAAAAACTGAATATGGGAGAGGTGTTTCTACTGATCGGATTTTTGTCTGGGTGAGATGACTATCTCTCTATGACTGAGGCACAGGGTATGGTTCTTGAGAAGGTCAACAAAGGGAGGAGTGAAACTAAAAGCAAGGCACTGGAAGGAATCAGGAACAACTAAAGCATTACCAGGATTCCAGGATACAAAGGCACAGTGAGCTGTTGACCAAGGTCAGCAGGAGGTATTAGATCTGAGAAAGGTGAATTAGAAAGTCAACATTTAGGGATAAATAACAAAGCTAACATGGCTACTTGAGCAGTGGAATCATTTTTTGTGAAAAATGTTTTTATTACACTAAAACTCTTTGAAACTCCTAGCACCAAAGGAAACTATTCTGTTCTTATTAAAAATGATAATAATGATAGCTAAAATTTAAGAATGTTTACATCCCATTAACTATAGACAACACTTTATATATAGTATCTCACTTATTTTCCAAAACTACTTTATGAATTATCTCTTATAATCATGTTGATTTTCCAGATAATATCAAGTCTTAGAGGGCTTAAGTATTTTATTAGCCCGTTTTCATGCTGCTGATAAGGACATACCTGAGACTGCGCAATTTATGAAAGAAAGATGTTTAATGGACTTACAGTTCTACATGACTGGGGAGGCCTCACAATCATGGTGGAAGGTGAAAGGCACGTCTCACATGGTGGCAGACAAGAGAAGAGAGCTTGTGTATGGAAACTCCTCTTTTTAAAACCATCAGATCTTGTGAGACATATTCACTGTCACAAGAATAGCATAGGAAAGACCCACCCCCATGATTCAAGTGCCTCCCACTGGGTCCCTCCCACAACTCATGGGAATTGTGGGAGTTACAATTCAAGATGAGATTTTGGTGGGGACAAAGCTAAACCATATTATTCCACCCCTGTCCCCTCCC
Source organism: Cacajao melanocephalus (assembly GCA_963573385.1). Lineage (NCBI taxonomy): Eukaryota > Metazoa > Chordata > Mammalia > Primates > Pitheciidae > Cacajao > Cacajao melanocephalus. Next base: position 41,260 of record CAUYLG010067948.1, read on the forward strand.
AAATCTCATGTCCTCAATTTTAAAACCAATCATACCTTCGCAACAGTTCCTAAAGTCTTAACTAATTTCAGCATTAACTCCACAGTTCAAAGTCTCATCTGACACAAGGCAAGTCCCTTCAGTCTATGAACCTGTAAAATCAAAAGCAAGTTAGTTACTTCCTAGATACAATGGAGGTATGAGCATTGGGTAAATACAGCCATTCCAAATGGAAGAAATTGGCCAAAACAAAGGGGTTACAGGTCCCATGTAAGTCTGAAATCCAGGGGGACAGTCAAATTTTAAACCACCAAAATGATCTCCTTTGACTCCATGTCTCACATCCAGGTCACACTGATGCAAGAGGTGGGTTTCCATGGTCTTGGGCAGCTCCACCCCTTTGGCTTTGCAGGGTACAGCCTCCCTCCTGGCTGCCTTCATGGGCTGGCATTGAGTGTCTGTGGCTTTTTTAGGTGCACAGTGCAAGCTGGCAGTGGATCTACTATTCTGGGGTCTGGATGACAGTGGTCCTCTTCTCCCAGCTTCATTAGGCAGTGCCCCAGTGGCAACTCAGTGTAGGGTATCTAACCTCACATTTTCTTTCCACACTGCCCTAGCAGAGGTTCTCCATGAGGGCCCTGCCCTTGCAGCAAACTTTTTCCTAGGCATCCAGGCATTTCCATACATCCTCTGAAATCTAGGTGGAGGTTCCCAAACCCCAGTTGTTTACTCCTGTGCATTTGTAGGCTCAACACCATATGGGAACTGCCAAGGCTTGTGACTTGCACCCTCTGAAGCTGTGGCCCATGATCTACACTGGCCCCTGTCAGCCACGGCTGGAGGGGCTGGGACACAGGGCACAAAGTCCCTAGGCTGCACACAGCAGGGGGATAGCCTATGAAATCACTTCTTCCTCCTAAGCCTCTGGGTCTGTAATGGGAGTGGCTGCCATAAAGACTTCTAACATGCCCTGTATACCTTGTCCCCGTTGTCTTGGAGTTAACATTAGGCTCCTCAATACTTAAGCAAATTTCTGCAGCTGGCTTGAATTTCTCCTCAGAAAATAAGATTTTCTTTTCTATCACATTGTCAGGCTGCAAATTTTCTGAACTTTTATGATCTGTTCCCCTTATAAAACGGAATGCCTTTAATAGCACCCAACTCACCTCTTGAATACTTTGCTGCTTAGAAATTTCTTCCGCCAGATATCCTAAATCATCTCTCTGAAGTTCAAAGTTTCACAATTCTCTAGGACAGGGTCAAAGTGCTACCATTCTCTTTGCTGAAACATAACAAGAGTCACCTTTGCTCCAGTTCACAACAAGTTCCTAATTTCCATGTAAGACCACCTCAGCCTGGACCTTACTGTCCATATCACTATCAGCATTTTGAGCAAAGGCATTCAAAAAGTCTCAAGGAAGTTCCAAACTTTCCCACATTTTCCTGTCATCTTCTGAGCCCTCCAAACTGTTCCAACCTCTGCCTGTTACCCACTTCCAAAGTTGCTTCCGCATTTTAGGGTATCTTTACAGCAGCAGCCCACTCTAATAGTATCAATTTTCTGTATTAGTCCATTTTCATGCTGCTGATAAAAACATACCTGAGACTGTGCAATTTACAAAAGAAAGAGGTTGAGTGGACTTACAGTTCACATGATTGTGGAGGCCTCATAATCATGGTGGAAGGGGAAAGGCTCATCTCATATGACAGCAGACAAAAGAAGAGAGCTTGTTTGGGGAAACTCCTGTTTTTAAAACCATCAGATCTTGTGAGACATATTCACTATCACGAGAACACTATGAGAAAGACCACCTGCTTGATTCAATTACCTCTCACCGGGTCCCTCCCACAACACATGGGAATTGTGGGAGTTATAATTCAAGATGAGATTTTGGTGGGGGCACAGCCAAACCATATGAAGTATCATGCTCAAGGTGACAGGGAGAAAAGCGGTTGATATGGTTTTGATCTGAATCCCTACCAAATCTCATGTCAAATTATAATCTCCAATGTTGGAGGTGGGGCCTGGTGAGAGGCGATTGGATTATAGGGGCAGATTCTCAAGAATGGTTTAACATCATCCTCTCAGTGCTGTTCTTATGATAGTGAGTTCTCATGAGATCTAGTTGTTTAAAATGTGTAGCACCTCCCCGCTCCCTCACTCTTGCTCTGGTCATGTAATATTCCCCTTTGCCTTCTGCCATTGTAAGTTTCTTGAGGCCTTCCCAGAAATGGAGCAGATGTCAGAATCATCCTTGCTGTACAGCTTGTGGAACTGAGCCAGTTAAACCTCTTTTTTTTTTTTTTTTATAAATTTCCCAGTCTCAGGTATTTCTTTATAGCAGTGTGAGAAAGGACTAACAGGTAGAGCCAGGACTCCAATCTAAGACATGCTTGATTTCAAAGCCTATGGATTTGGCCATGATCATATCTAAGAAAGGACCCCTGAGGAACCTGAGCCTAATCACCACTATGCTTATGTGACAAACAACCCTTGGTGCCATCCATGTCTTTTTGTGTCTGCCACGGGTCTCTTTTCTCCTGAGACCATTGAACTGCTGTGATGCAGAAGGTTTCCTATTCTCTACTTATACTTTGCTTTATAAGCCTGATGATAACACTTCACATTTAAGTTTACTCATTTATTCAAGAAAAAATATGAACAAAATGTGTAGCTTGTAGGAATAACAGGTGAATATGCCACTGACTTTATGGAGCTCACATTTTATTACATGTTGATGTTCTAACACTTTATTCCCAATTCTTTATTCTTGGTAATATTGTGGGAAAGGACAGAGGTTATCAATGAAGAAAGAGTGAAAATAATAGTTGCTTCATTTGGTAAATTATTTTTCATTTTTATTTTAAAAATGTAATAAATTAACGTAATAAAAATTGCATGTATTTATAGTATACATGATGTATACTATGTGTACTTACACTATACGTCAAGATATACATGACATATAGTGTAGGTACACATGTTGAATGCTAAATCAAGTAAATTAACATGTGCATTATCTCACATAGTTATTTTTTTGTGGTAAGAATGCTTAAAATCTACTCTCTCAGCAATTTTCAACTATGTAATATATTCTTATTAACTATAGCTGACATGATGTACTGATGCAGTGTGAATACTCTTCTCTTATGAGAATGGGTGGTATTAAAAGGTATTGTGCTAATGATGCATTGGTCAGAGCCAAGGAAAACTAAATCTTAATAATAGACTCCTGTGGGCCTGGTGTGGTGGCTCACACCTGTAATCCCAGCATGTTGGGAGGCTGAGGCAGGCAGATCACCTGAGGTCAGGAGTTCAAGACAAGCCTGGCTAACACAGTGAAACCCTGTTTCTACTAAAAATACAAAACTTTAGCCAGGCATGGTGGCATATGCCTGTAATCCCAGCTACGCAGGAGGGTGAGCAGGAGAATAGCTTGAACCTGGGAGTTGGAGGTTGCAGTAAGCCAAGATTGCGCCATTGCACTCCAGCTGGGGCAACAGGAGTAAAACTCCATTTCAAAACAATAGCAACAGTAATAATAGGCTCCTGTGTTCCTTGACGGACATTCTCACAACTCTTTACATCTTTTATTCTCACAGCACTGTGTGTGTAAAGGAGAAAACTGAACCTCACAGAATCTAGACAGTTACTGAGCAATAGAGCTTTGATTTGACAGCATGATTTTGGACCCCAGAATCTCTTAACTATGTCATAGTGTCTCAGGTTTACCCAGAAGATCAGCCATGAAATCGGGATTAAAAATTCATATAGGAATCTCAGTAAAAGGTAGATCAAGGGGCCGTACAGAAATAAGGCCTAAATCTTTGTGATATTCAAGAAAATTTGGTCTTTCTAAGGAGGAGAAGCTTGGATAACATTTCTTGTCTAGTGGAGTTTGTCCTTGAGCTGCCCTGTGAAGTTCCTGGTCACTCTATTCACTGTTTCTTGATCATCTACTGCATTTTATCCATCCTAATGAACAATGGTCCTGTAAGAGTTTGTTAGATTTAGAGAATAAGAATTTCACACAGTAAATATATGCTAATTTTCTTCTCTCAGATTTGAGAAATGTTATATTAGGATAAGAATTGGAATAATTTCAGCATCAAAAGTGTCCTTTGGAATTCCCAAATGTCCTTAATTACAATTCATTTCAGTGTCAGAGTAGGGGTATCATAACACATAAACTGTTAGGATATTACAGAAAGGGTTAAACACCCATGAGCCTGAGTATTAACAATAGATGTTTATTATTGTGTTTTTCTCCATTGTTAAAAAGCAAAGCATTTTCATTACTTTAGCACAGTTAATTTATTATTTTCAAGCTGGTGCCTAAACTTCTGAAACACAAAATTAATGGGCTCTTGGCAACCTTCTCTGAATTACTCCAAGTCAACAATGGTTCTTCCCATCTGTCATCTTAATTTGCAGTATGCCTCCCAGAAGCACTAAAACAAAGATACGTACTCCACGATTTTCCATTCCCATTGGCGCTAAGCAAAAATAGCCATAAATGAATTCTTACATGAAAACCCCCAAGCTGGAAGCCCTGATTTAAAATAAACTCAAGTGTCACTCAGCCCTGCCAACCAACTGTTTCAGACGTATTTATTTATGGAGTTATTTAGGGAATAATGGGAAAAACCTTAATGGATTATTTTATAAATTAGCAACCAGTGTCAACTCCATAGGTTCTGTTTGCATCTGCTTTCTGTTGAAGTAATTAAAACTGGAAGCAATAAGAATGTGTTATTATCTAGTACTATAGCTATTTTGTTCATATTCTGAGAGAAGACTTATTATTTTTATCCAGAATTATGGAATCCAGAGTCATTGAGAATAATTCACAGCTCCCACGTAGCTTTCTGTGAAGAGGGTAATCGAAAAGTTGGGTAAGTAATTTCAGTATTTTTCTGTTGCTTCATGTTGGAATTGGGCACAGGTTAGCCTGGAAGAGATCTCAAATCATGGTTGAAAGGTATCCAAGGGTAAAGTTAAAACAACAACAAAGTAATGTAGTTTACGGAATTGGTCAGAACTGGGGGTTCTATGGTTAACTGTTTTGGGTAGTGCTAGCACTATCCTGAAGTGATAGTTGCACATTGAAGTGACAATAGGAGTGTGCAGGGATTGTAAAAGCAGAAAAACAACTTAAATTTTCCCACTCTTTGCCCTTAATTGCTATAGTTTCTTTAGTATTTATTCAATTTTTCTTTGGCACAGGAGAGAGAAAATAGTGTGACTATCCTGATTTCCCTCACTCTGTTCTAGTCTGACTACCTTTTTAAGTACTTAGGAATAACATCCCTTTTTACTCTCCTGAATGTGCTGGTTTGGATGATAAAGTATATGGTCACTCTAGCTAAAGCAGAAGTCATGAGCAGTTTTATGCTTTGTAGATTATTATCTTACAAATTTTTGTAGATTCTTAGCCCATATGGGGTACAATGTATGTGTATACAGACATAATTCTTGCCAACCCTTGTTATCTTTCTTCTTTTTGGCAAAAGCCATTCTAATTGGTGTGAGATGATGGCTCTGTGTGGGTTTATTTGCATTTCCCAAATAATTAGTGATGCTGAACATTTTTTTTAATGTACCTGTTGGCCATTTGTATGTCTTCTTTTGAAAAATATCTGTTCAGTTTCTTTGCCCATTTAAAAAATTGGGTTATTTGTTTTCTTGCTATTGAGTCATTTAGGTTACCTATATATTTTGGATAATATATGTAAAAATATATAAATATATATATTTATGAGGTACAATGTGTGTATGTGTAAATATACATTTCAACAGACTTTGTAGATTATTGGCCTATTTATATATTATATTAGCCTATACATGTATTTGTATACATATAAATGTATAGGCTAATATATACATATTTATAGAGACTAATATATACATATTACATAGTAATATGAGTAATATAACATAGCCTATATTATATTAACCTATATATATGTGTATATATATGTATCTCTGATTTATATCTCCTGTGTCTATATTATATTAGCCTATATACCTATGTGTATTAGCCTATATACATACGTGTATATATTATATATTAGCCTGTATACATATGTATATATATTAGCCTATATATATATTAGCCTATATACATATGTGTATATATTAGCCTATATACATATGTGTATGTATATGTATATAGGCTAATATAATATATACACAGGAGATATAAATCAGAGAGATTTATATATAGCTTCTACTCCTCACTTACCATTTTTTTCCAACCCACTGTAATCTGGCTTCATGCTCCTTACTATACAGCCATTCTGCAACTGCTCTCATATGTATATATATATATATATGGATTTCAACACACTTTATAGATTATTAGCGTATATATATATGTAGATTTCAACACTTTATAGATTATTAGCCTATATATATGCATTAATATATAGATTATTAGCCTATATATATGTAGATTTCAACAGACTTTGTAGATTATTAGCATATATATATATATGTGCGAATATATAGGCTAATAATGTATGAAGTGTGTTGAAATCCACACAGAAAAGAAAGATTTTTTTGAGCATTGTAGCTCTGAAAGAAAAAGAGGGAGGAAATTGATTTTCTTATTTAGAAGATGGCAAAGTGTATGAGAAGGGATTAAATGTATTCCTAGAGAGTGAAAAGAAAAGAAAACAAACTGTAATTGGGAAATTGATTCTTAAGTATTTAAGACACCAAAGATCTAGAGACCATGAAGGTGAAGTTAATATAAAGAAACATTGACATGCCTGGTAATTTTAAAGTTAGCCAAATCTTTAGGTCAGATAAATTTTGGCATTGACCATAAATGAATTCTTAACAGTGGTGAATGAGAAATTGTTAATATGAGGGTCTGCCTCTTTTTTATATGTGAAATGTTCTTCATTCAAGGAGTATTACTGTCAAAAAAAAGTTGTCACCTAGAAAAGTCTTCAACAGGAAATTTCTGTAGACATAAAGGTGGTTGGAAAAATAAAAACATTAATGGGGATTTGAATTCGAAAGTTGAAATTAATGCATCAATCCTCATTTTACTCTTGTGTGAATTACATGTTCAAGTCAAGACCTTTCTCATGAAAGTTAGTCAAGTACTCAGTTGGCCTGGGGCCTTCTCATGGGGACTCTGACAGCAGAGGCATATGGAAATCACTTGATCACTTGAGTATTTACTAATGCAGTTAATGTGCTTCATTGTGATCCTTGCTGTAATTAGATGAAAGCTGATTAGTAAGTGGAACTAATTTGGAAGGAATTTACTACAATTTTGTACATGGTTAAGTGTTAAATAGAACATTTGAGTCCTATAATCAATGTTTTCATAAATAATGCATGTAGGATTTTTTTTTTCTGAAAAAGCCTTGTGACTCTCTTGTCCTTTTCTAATCTAATTTCTTCTCAAAATCAGAGTAATTTCTACACACTGTTTCTACTCCTCACTTACCATTTTTTTTCCAACCCGCTATAATCTGGCTTCATGCTCCTTACTCTACAGCCATTCTGTAACTGCTCTCATAGGTCGTCACGACCTCCAGTCACACATTACAATTCTATTAAAATTTTAAATTATGAATATTATCTTTAATTGATGTCATAATTATATATGTATAGGGTGCAATGTGATATTTAGATATATGTATATAATGTATATAATTAAATCAAGCTAATTAACATCTCTATCACTTCACTTACCTATCAATTTTTATTGTAGGATATTTGAAGTTTATTCTCTTAGTTTGAGATATACTACACATTATTATTGACTATAATCAACATGAAGTACAGTAGATGTCAAAACCCATTTCTGCTGTATGTGAACCTTAATACTCTATGATCAATAACTGCTCATTCTCTCCCTCCCCACTATTCCATCAGTCCCTGGCAACCACTATTCTGCTTTCTACTTCTGTGAGTTCAACTTTTTTATATTCCACATATAACTGAGATCATGTGGTGTTTGTATTTCTGTATTTGGTTTATTTTACTTAGCATAATGTCCTCCAGGCTCATCTATGTTGTCTCAAAACACAGGATTTCTCCCTCTGCTTTAAAGGCTGAATAGTATTTCACTGGGAATATGCATCATATTTTAATGATCCATTCATCTGTTGATGGACGTTTAGGTTGATTCCACATCTTGGCTATTGTGAATAGTGCTGCAATAAACATGAGAGCACAGATATCCTTTTAACATATTGATTTCAGTTACTTTGGATGTATACCCGGATGCAGGATTACTGGACCAAATGGTACTTCTATTTTTAATTTTTTGAGGAACTGCCATACTATTTTCCATGATCGCTGTATTAATTTACTTTCCACCAACAATGTGCAAGAGTTCCCTTTCCTCTGCATTCTTTCTATCCTTCATCTTTTTCATAAAAGCCATTTTACTTGGTGTGAAGTGATACTCAATGTAGTTTTAATTTACATTTCCCAAATAATTAGTGATGTTGAGTATTTTTTTCATGTGCTGATTGTCCAGTTGCAGGTCTTCTTTTGAAAAATATCTGTTCAGGTTCTTCGCCCATTTTAAAATTAGGTTATTTGTTTTCTTGCTATTGAGTCATTTAGGTTACCTATATATTTTGGATAATAACCCCTTATTAGATAGTTTGCAAATATTTTCTACTGATCTGTAAATTGTCTCTTCATTTTGTTCATTGTTTGCTTTGCAGAAGAATTTTAGTTTGATCCTTTTAGTTTGATCCTTTCTTATGTCTATTTTTGCTTTTGTTGCCTATACATTTGTGATCATATTCAAAAAATAACTGCCCAGATCAATGCTATGAAAACTTTTCCCCATATTTTTATTCTAGTAGTATTACAGTTTCATGTCTTACATTTAAGTCTTAATTCATTTTATTTTTGCATATGATGTGGACAAGGGTCCAGTTTCATTTTTCTGCATGTAGATATCCACTTTTTTCCCAAAACCACTTATTGAAGAGACCATCTTTATTCCATTGTGTGTTCCTGGCACCTTTGTAAATAATCAATTAACTATAAATATATGGGTTTATTCTGGGCCTTCTATTCTGTTCCATTGGTCTATATGTCTGTTTTTATGCTAGTACCATGCTGTTTTAATGACAATTGCTTTATAATGTGTTTTGAAATCAGGGTGTATAATGCTGCTAATTTTGTTCTTTTTGCTGAAGGTGTTTTTTTGTGTGTGTGTGGTTATTCAGAACTTGTGGTTCCATCAAAATTTAAAGATTTTTTTTCTATTTCTGTGAACAATAACAGTGCAATTTTGATAAAAATTGTGTTAAATCTATAGATCTCTTTGGGTAAATATGGGCATTTTCATAATGTTAATCTTCCAATCCAAGAACAAGAAATATCTTTCCATATATTTGTGTTTTCTTCAATTTCTTTTGTCAATATTTTATAGTTTTAATTGCAGAGATCTTTCACCTCCTTCACTAAATTTGTTCCTAGGTATTATTTTTCGTAGCTACTATAAATGGAATTTTTTGCTTAATTTCCTTTTCAATAGTTCAGTATTCACACATAGGAATACTACTAATTTTTGTTTGCTGATTTTATAACCTGCAACTTTACTGAATTTATTACTTTTAACAGCTTTCAGTAGAATCTGTATGGTTTTCCATATATAAGAAAATGATGTCAACAAATTGGGATGATTTATCTTCCTCCTTTCCAGCTTGGATGTCCTTTATTTCTTTCTCTTGCTTAATTGGTTTGGCATGGGTTTCCAATACTGTGGTGAATAGGGCTGGTGAAAGTGGCATTCTTGTCTTGTTCCAAATCTTAGAGGAAAAGCTTTCAACTTCTCCTTGTTTAGTATGATGTTAGCTGTAGGTTTGTCATATATGGCTTTTATTGTGTGAGGTACATTCCTTTTATATATAATTTGTTGACAGTTTTTATCATAAAGGAATGTTGAATTTTGTCAAATGCTTTTTCTGCATCTACCACAATAGTCGTATGGTTTTTGTACTTCATCCCATTGATGTGATATATCTTGTGTTGATTTACATATTTTGAACCATCCTTGCATCCCTGGGAGGAATATCACTTGATCATTGTGAATAATTTTTTGAATGTGCTATTGAATTCAGCTTGCTAGTATTTTATCAAGGATTTTTGTGTCTGCATTCATCAAGGATATTGGCCTGTATTTTCCTGTTTTTATTGTGTCCTTGTCTGGTTTTGGTATCAGAGAAATCCTGGCCTCATAGAAAAAATTTGAAGAATTACTCCCTTTTCAACTTTTTTAAAATAGTTAGGAAAGAATTGGTATTAGTTCTTTAAATGTTTGGTGGAATTCAGCAGTGAAACCATAAAGTCCTGGTCTTTTCTTTGGTGGGAGACTTTTTATTATTGATCTATTTACCTCACTCAGTATTGGTCAGAAAAGACACGATATGATTTAGATAATCTTACATTTGTTAAGACTTGTTTTATTGCTTAACATATAATTTATCCTAGAAAATCTTTAATGTGCAGTTGAGAAGAATGTATATTCTACAGCTATAGAATGGAATGTTCTGTACGTGTCTGTAGGTCCATTTGATCTGTAGTGCAGTTTAAATTTGATTTTTTTTTCCAATTTTCTGTCTAGATGATTTGCTCATTTCTAAATGTGGAGTATTGAAATCCCTTACTGTCATTTTATTGCATTCTATCTTTCTCTTTAGATCTACTTATATTTGCTTTATATGTTTTGGTGCTCCAATGTTGGGTGTATGTGTGTACTTACAATTATTATATCTGTCTGCTAGATTGACTTCTTTATCATTATGTAATGATTTTCTTTGTTCATTGATATAGATTGGATGTTTGTCCCTTCTAAATCTCATATTTAAATTTGATCTCAGTGTTGGATGTGGGGCCTAGTGAGAGGATTTTGGTCATGGGGAAGATTCTTCATGAATGGCTTGGTGGCTTTCTTGAGGTAATTTAGTGAGTTCTTATATTTCGCATGAGAACTAATTGTTAAAAAGAGCCTGGTAACTTCTCTTCTCTTTCTTGCCTTCTCCTTTCTCAGCATGTGATATGCCTGCTCTCCCTTCATCTTCTGCCACAATTGAAAGCTTTCTGAGGCCTTCACTAGAAACAGATGCTGGTCCCATGTTTCCTGTACAGCCCACAGAACTGTGAGCCAAAAACAAACAAACAAACAAATAAACAAGTTTTCTTTATAAATTACCCTGCTTCCACTCTTCCTTTATACCAATGAAGATGGATTAATGTATCTATTTTTATAGTTTTTGCCATACAGTCTATTTTACCTGATATAAGTAGAGCTATTTCTATTCTCTTTTGGCTTCTATTTACATGAAATATCATTTCCATCCCTTTAATTTCAGTCTATGTGTGCCCTTACAGGTGAAGTTAGTCTCTTGTAGGCAGTATACAGGTGAGTCATTTAAAAAAATTATTTAGCCATTCTGTGTCTTTTCATTAGAGATTTTATCATTTTAGGTTCAATATAGTTATTGATACATAAGGACTTACTACTGCTATTTTGTTAATTGTTTTCTCATTGTTTTTAGATTCTTTCTATTTTTCTCTTTTACTGTCTTTCTTTGAGTTTAATTGACTATCTTCAGCAGTATGTTTAAATTCATTGCTTTTTATTTTTAGTCTATCTATTATAGGTTTGTGCTTTGTGGTTGCCATGGGATTTACAGAAAACTGTATAATTATGAGAAGTTTTTAAAAATTGATAGCAACTTCTTGATCACAAAAATGCAAAATACATTACTCTTTAATTTCATTCACCTCCCCATTTTAAATTTTTTATGTCATGATTTACATATTTTTACATCATATATCCCTTAACAAATTATTATAATAATTATTATTTTAATCACTTTTCCTTTTAACCTTCATGCTAATGATGTAAGTGATTTATGTATTCCCATTACATTATTAGAATATTCAGAATTTTGACTATATATTTTCTTTTACCAGTGAGTTATATACTTCCAGATGTTTTTTGTGTTATTCATTACTGTCCTTTTAATTTATATTGAAAAACTCCTTTTAGCATTTCTTGTAAGACAGATCTAATGGTGATGAATTCCTCAGCTTATGTTTGTTCAGAGAAGTCTTTACATCTCATTTATTTCTGATGTACAACTTTGTGGGTATAGAATTCTTGGTTTAAAGCATTTTTTTCCTTCTTTTCTCTGAATATATCATCTCACTCCCTTTCATCCTTTAAGCTTTTGGCTAAGGAATCTTCTGTTAGGTATATAGTGTTCCTTTTTGTTAGTGGTAGTGAAAACATAATTGTGGTTTTTGCCTTTACTTTTAATGGCGAAAATAGCAATTACCTTTGCACTACTCTAATTATTTGCTTCTTTTCTCATGTGGCTTTTAGAACTTTCTCTTTGCCTTTGATCTTGACATTTCAAATATAACATATTATGACACAGTCTTATTTGGATTGACTGTGATTGGAGACCTTTGACCTTCATGTACTTGAATATTTTTATTTTTCTCCAGGTTTGAAAATTTTTCTGTTATTTATTTAAATAACCTTTCTACTTCTTTCCCTACTCCCTCTCAAATATCAATAACCCATATATTAATATTTGCTCTTTGGATGCTCTACAATAAATCCTGTAATCTTCCTTTATTTTTTAAATTCATTTCTTTTTAATCTCCTCTGACAGTATGTTTTCCAGGATTCTTTGAATCCAGTTCCAGGATTTCTATTTGTTCTTTTATTATTCCAATCTCTCTGTTAATTTACCTGAAAAATTCCATCCTGCTAGAGCTGTGGGTTCCTACCTGGTGCCAGGGCTGCTGTAGGGATTTTGTCCATGGGTACTGGTCCGGTGGCAGGGACTGAAGGGTTCTGCCCAGTGTTGGGTTCTATTACGATGGCTCTGGACTAGATTTCAAGGCAAAGTCCCATACTTACTTTTCTCCCCTTCCCTCAAACAGCTGGTGTCTCTGTTCTGCCGGCCTGGTGTTGGAAAAAAGTAATTTAGATAATGTAAAACTGCCTTTTCTACTTTCTTCAATATGTCTTTTTTTTCCCCCTTCAATAGTTTTTGGGTAATGGGTGGTATTTGTACACATGGATAAGTTATTTAGTGGTGATTTCTGAGATTTTGATGTGCACATTACCTAAGTAGTTTACACTGTACTCAATGTATGACCTTTTATACCTCACCCACCTGCTACCTTTCCCCCCAAGTCCCCAAAGTCCATTGTATCATTTTATGCATTTACATCCTCATAGCTTAGTTCCATACATAAGTGAGAATATACAACGTTTGGGTTTCCATTCCTGAGTTACTTTACTTAGAATAATGGTCTCTAACTTCATCCAGGTTACTGTGAATACCATTATTTCATGTCATTTTATAGCTGCATAATATTCCATGGTATATGTTTTATGTATATAAATACACCACATTTTCTTTATCCACTCATTGATTAATGGACATTTGGGCTGGTTTCATATTTTTGCAATTGCAAATTGTGCTGCTATAAACTTGCATGTGCAAATGTCTTTTTCATATAATGACTTCTTTTCCCCTAGGTAGATATCTAGTAGTGGCATTGATGGTTCAAATGGTAGATGTACTTTTAGTTCCTTAAGAAATTTCCATACTGTTTTCCACAGTGGTTGTCATGGTTTATGTTCCTACCAGCAGTGTAAAAGTGTTCCCTTTTTACCACACCCACACAACATCTATTTATTTTTTGATTTTTTTAAAATTATGGCCAGTCTTGCAGGAGTATTGCATTGTAGTTTTGATTTGCATTTCCTTCATCATTAGTGAAGTTAAGCATTTTTTCATGTTTATTGATTATTTGAATATCTTCTTTTGAATATTGTCTATTCATGTTCTTAGCCCATTTTTTGATGGAATTGTTTGCTTTTTTTCTTGCTTTTTGTTTGAGTTCTTCATAGATTCTGGATATTAGTCCTTTTTTGGATGTATAAAAATTGAGAAGATTTTCTTTCACTCTGTGGGTTGTCTGTTTACTCTGCTAATTGTTTCTTTTGCTGTGCTTTTTAGTTTTATTAAGTCCCATTTATTTGTCTTTATTTTTGTTGCATTTGCTTTTGAGCTCTTTGTCATAAAGTCTTTGCCTAAGCCAATGTCTAGACAGGTTTCTTTGATTATATTCTAGATTTGTTGTGGTTTCAGGTCTTAGAATTAATTCTCTGATGAATCTTGAGTTGATTTTTGTATAAAGTGAGAGATGAGAATCCAGTTTTATTCTTCTACATGTGGCTTGTCAATTTTCCCAGCAATATTTGTTGAATAGGGTGTCCTTTCCCCACTTTATGTTTTTGTTTGCTTTGTTAAAGGTCAGTTGGCTGTAAGTATTTGGCTTCATTTCTGGGTTCTTTATATTTTGTTCCATTTGTCAATGTGTGTATTGTTATACCAGTACCATGTTGGTTTGGTGACTATAACCTTGTAGTATAGTTTAGTCAGGTAATGTGATACCTTCATATTTGTTCTTTTTGCTTAGACTTGCTTTGGGTATGTGGGCTCTTTTTTGGTTCCATATGAATTTTAAGATTGCCTTTTTCTTGATCTGTGGAAAATGATATTATTTTGATGGGAATTACATTAAATTTGTAGATTGTTTTGGCAGTATAGTCATTTTCACAATATTGATTTTACCCATTCATGAACATGGAATGTTACATTAGTCAGAGTTCTCAGAAAGACAGAAACCAATAGTTTAGATGTATTTATAGAGGGGAGTTTATTAAGGAGTATTAACTCACATAATCACAAAGTCCCACAGCAGGCTATCTGCAAACTGAGGAGCAAGGAAGCTAGTCTGAGGCCCAATGCTGAAGAATTTGGAGTCTAATGTTCGAGGGCAGGAAATATCCAGCACGGGAGAAATATGTAGGCTGCGAGGCTAAGCTGGTCTAGTCTTTTCGTGTTCTTCTGCCTAGTTTTTATTTTGGCCAAGCTGGCCGCTGATTAGATGGTGCCCACCCAGATTAAGAGTGGGTCTGCCTTCCCCAGCCCACTGACTCAAATGTGAATCTCCTTTGGAAACACAGTCACCCGGGATCAACACTCTGCATCCTTCTAGCCAATCAAGTTATACTCAGTATTAACCATCACAAGTCCACCCTTTGTCAACTTGAACCCTTATACATCTCCTGAGATCGTACTTAATCTTCAAATAAACACAATAATAAGGTTATAATTATGCCTAACATAATACAACTATCTTTCATACAAACAGAAATGCACCAGTCCTCAATTCAAATGCTATTACATAAAGGTAACAACACTTAAATGCTGATATAAAGTCAATAAATCTTATATCACATGATAAAGAAAAAAGAAATGCAATAAAATGAAGATATTTTCTTAGTACAAGTGTATACATGCACAAACATGTTTTTAACAAAAGAAGGAGGAAACACTCATGACAATTACACTCCTTGTTTTTGCAACTGCTCAGAGCTGCTATTGATGACTACCTTTTTCTATTACCCATTCCGTATTCCCTTTGCCTTCAGCAAGTACCTCAGCATGTCATGGTTTTTTCCCAAGTGGAGTGACCCAAACCTTCATTCCTGAAGGGTCTGGTCCATTTGTAGTCCTGCCTGAATTGGGATGTTGTAGTTTCCTATTGACCTTAATCAACAGGGGATGGTAATAGTAAGAGATGCCACAAGGGATCTCCTGTATTCCACACATACTTTCCCTTACCTCCACTGTGGAGTAGAAGACTGATTTCATCTTGATAGGCTGGGTCAGTCACCCCAGCCAACACTGTAACTACCTTTTTAGGCTGTTGACTTAATGGTAGGAGAAGCCCAAAGTGTCCAGGTGACAGTTTTAACTTCCAGTTTAATGGAATCGTTGTTGTGTCTCCTGGTGGCAGTGTTCCTCCCTCTGAAACTAAGACCTCTAGGCCAGCAGAATGTAATGTCATGGAAACAGTAAGCAAAATTTTGCTAGCAAATCACTACGGGTGATGGTGAGTGATGCCACTTCCACCTCCACACCTTGATTTCTAGATCCATGAATCCTGTCATATATCAGACACTGATTCAGAGCATACACGGCTTTCTGGAGAACTTTGCCCTAGCCCTGCAAAGTACTGTCACCTAATTGGCATTGTAATTATGAGTTCAAAAGGCCATTCCACCATTCTATCAAGCCAGCTTCTTCAGAATGATGGATAACGTGGTAAGACCAGTGAATTTCATGAGCATGAGCCCACTGTTGCACTACTTTAGCCATAAAGTGAGTTCCTTGGTCAGAGGCAATGCTGTATGGAATATTGCAATGGTCAATAAGGCATTCCATGAGTACACGGATGGTAGTCTTAGCAGAAGCATTGCATGCAGGATAGGCAAACTCATATCTGGAGTTAAGTGTCTGTTTCAGTGAGGACACTCTCTGCCCTTTCCATGATGGAAGAGGTCTAATATAATCAACCTGTCACCAAGTAGCTGGCTGATCACCCCGAGGAATGGTGCCCTATCCAAGTCTCAGTGTTGATCTCTGCTGTTGGAAAATTGGGCACTCAGCAGTGGCTGTAGCCAGGTTAGCCTTGGTGAGTGGAAGAAGTGGCTGAGGAAAGAGGGAAAGAGGCTGAGTGAGGTCCACAGAGAGTCATCCTATCCACTTGATTATTAAAATCCTCTTCTTCTGAGGTCACCCTTTGGTGAGCAATCACATGGGATACAAATATCTTTACAGTTTTTGTCCACTCAGAGAGACCCATCTACATACCTCTTCCCCAAATTTCTTTGTCAACAATTTTTTAGTCATGCTTTTTCCAAGTCCCCGACCATCCAGCCAAACCATTGGCTATAGCCCATGAATCAGTATATAATCGCACATCTGGCGATTTCTCCTTCCATGCAAAGTGCACAACCAGGTGTACTGCTCAAAGTTCTGCCTACTGAGAAGATTTAACTTCACTGCTGTCCTTCAGAGATGTCCTAGAAATGGGGATTTAGTGCTGCAGCTGTCCACTTTTGGTTGGTGACTGCATAGCAGGCAGAACCATCTGTGAACCAGGCCCTCATCTTTTCTTCCTCTGTCAACTGATCATAGGGAACTCCCCATGAGGCCATCGATGCAAGTTGGAGGAGAGAAGGCAGGGTGGCAGGAGTGGAGAACATGGGCATTTGAGCCACTTCCTCATGTAACAAACTTGAGACTTCAGGACCCACACGAACTCCATCACGTATAGACCACTTCTATTTGACGATAAAATGCTGCTGTGCATGACCTACTTTATGGCTATTTCAGTCAGAAAGCACCCAGTTCATACTAGGCAGTTCAGATCACATGGTGACTTGATGACCTATAGTCAAACGTTCAGTTTCCACCAAAGCCCAGTAACAGGCCGAGAGCTATCTCTCAAAAAAAAAAAAAAAAAAAGTAGTTATCTGCAGAAGATGGCAGGGCCTTGCTTCAAAATCCTAGAGGCCTCCACTCTGATTCAACTATGGAAGACGACCAAAGGCTCCAAACAGCATCTGTATCTGCTACTGACACCTCTAGCACCAATGGATCTGCTGGGTCACATGGCCCAACTGGCAGAGCAGCTTGCACAGCAGCCTGGTCCTGTTGCAGAGCCTTCTTCTGTTTTGGACCCCACTCAAAACTGGCAGTCTTTCAGGTCACTTGATAAATGGGCCAGAGTAACACACCCAAATGAGTAATGTGTTGCCTCCAGAATCCAAATAGGCCCACTAGGCATTGTGCCTCTTTCTTGAATGTAGGAGGGGCCAAATGCAGCAGCTGGTCCTTTCCATTAGAAAGAATATCTCCACAATCCCCTAAGAATTTTTACTAAGGTAGAAGGTACCTGAATAGTTGGATTTATTTTCCATCTTATGTCATGTAAACGTCTCATTAATAAGTCCAGTGTGTTTGCTACTTCTTGATCACTGGATCCAGTCAGCATAACGTCAACAATGTAATGGACTGGTGTGATACATTGTGGAAGCAAAAAGCGATCAGGGTCTCTCTGAATAAGATAATGACAAAGTCAGAGAGTTAATATACCCCTCAGGGTATATTGCTAGTTTTGCCAGCTGAAGGCAAATTGCTTCTGGTGGGTCTTATGGACAGGAATGGAGAAAAAGGCATTCGCCAAATTAATGGCTACATACCAGGTACCAGTAGATGTGTTAATTTGCTCAAACAATGAAACCACATCTGATATAGCAGTTGCAATTGGAGTCACCACTTGGTTACGCTTATGATAATTCACTATCCTTCTCCAAGATCCATCTGTCTTCTGCACAGGCAAAATAGGAGAGTTGGATGGATTGTGGTGGGAATCACCCCCTGCATATTTCAAGTCATTGGTAGTGGGACTAATCTCCATAGTCCCTCTAGGGATGAGATATTGTTTTGGGCTTACTATTTTTCTAGGTAGAGGCAGCTCTAATTGTTTCCATTTGGACTTTCCCACCATAATAGCCCTCACCCTACCGGTCAGAGGGCCAGTGTGGGGGTTCTACCAGGTTCTAAGTATGTCTATGCCAATTATGCCTTCTGGCACTGGGGAAAAGACCGCAGAATGAATCCAGGGACCCACAGGACCCACTGTAAGTCAGATGTGAGCTAAAACTCTATTAATTACCTAACCTCCATAAGCACCTACTTAAACTGAAGGATCACAATGACATTTTGGGTCCCCTGGAATCAATGTCAGCTTAGAGCCAGTGTCCAGTAGTCCCTGAGATGTCTCATTATTTCCCTTTTCCCAATGCACAGTTACCCTGGTAAAAGGCTGCAAGTCTCCTTGGGGAAAAGGTGGGAGAGAGCTTAACAGCATAAATTGTCAGTAGGGTAGTGGGGTCCTTCCTCAAGGGGACCTGGCCTCCTCTTCATTCAAGGGGTCTGGGTCCGGCTCAAGTCTGGAAATTGATTGAGGGACTGTTACCCTCTGTTTTTATAATTCAAATTAGACTTTTGTCCACTTGACCTAGAAGTTTTCTGCTTATATAAATTAAGTAGGAATACAGCAGGCTTCTTATCAGTTTCACTTATAGGAACACCATGATTAATTGGCCAGTGCCAGAGCTGTATACCAGTCAGACTATTCTGATTGCTGCTTTGCCTCTGCTGTCCATTACAGTAGCTATGCCCACCTTGCCTTTGATGGTTGAGTGCCGCCACTTGGCCCCTGCCACCTTGGGATCCAATTATTCCCATTGCATTTAAATTTTGTAGCTGAGTAACTTCCCAATGTTAGATCTGACATACAGAGAAGAGCAATTATGGGCCTCTTCAAAGACGCATGTGCTGTGCCCTTAAATCTATTTCTTAAAGCGTTGGTCAAGAGTATATCTTCTGGACCTTCCCAGCTGGGATGAGTAGGTCTAAAGTGACTAATCCACTCCAGCATCTCAATCTCCCTAAGTCTTTGGATCTTTTCCTCTATATTAAACCAAGGGAGATCAGGTATTTCCAGCTGGCTCATAGTGGGCCATTTTTTAATTCATATTTCAGCCAACCAAGCAAATAAACAATTAGAACTCTTTTTTAAACTCCTCAAACTGTAACATTACATGGAGAATCCCTACTTAGTGGTCCCAAATCAATACATTCAGCCTAATCCAACTCTGTTTCTTCAACCATTATCCCACATGCTTAATATCCATTCTTACGGCTGTTATCCAGATTTCTGCTTAAATAAATTAGAAAACTGAAGTAGGTTTTTTGAACTGTAACATACCTACCCATGGGTCACACTCTGAACCTCACCTTTAAGGGCTCACTGGGACTTTAGTCTAGTTGTAGATCTAGAAGTAAACAGGGGTCTTGGGGGTGGGTCCTGAGGAGAATCAACATTGTTTTGCCTGGCAACTGCCTCAGGGGAGGCCATCCCTGTTGCCTCAGGCAGCTCAAGATTTTTCTCCTCAGACAAAGGTGGAAAGGTTGATGGCAGCCAGGGATGGGGAGAGGATGTTGTCACTACTGGGGATGGGGAAGATGTTTCTTCTGGTAAAAACGTTCATCAGAAGTTACAAGCTCAGTCTCCTCCCACACATCCTCATTTCAAGTTGCAGGGTCCCATTCATTTCCCATCAAGGCCCTCATTTTAATAGTAGACAGCTTGTGAGGCTGTGCATGCACCTTTCATTGCAGGTCAGCCATTAGCATGATAAGAGCTTGTGTCTGATCTTCCACAATTTCAGCTCTTTCTCTACAAGAAATAAGACTCTCGCTCAGGGCAACCTTAGCAGACTTGAGGTTCAGTATCTGCTTCTGAAGGTGGGAGAGTGAATCCCTGAGTTCATCATTTTCTTTCATCACTTTGTCCAGTGAACTTGGGAGTAATGAGCCAAATTCCTTATGTTCCTTCAGTCTACAGATATGGTCAAAGCTGTTATGTAGAGTCATTAAACTCCTTGCATCTCACAAGCAGTGAATCAGGAATGTCAGATGCATTTATTTTGCATAACTCTTTAAACAGTTTATGCCAAAGACTATCAGTGTTCTCCATACTATTAGAAGTAGAGTCCTTTAGCATTTTTGGGTCTAATCATTAAGCAGCCAACTCCAGAAACCCCAAAACAAATGAAATAATTCCATCCTTAATATTATGTTCCTCTAGAACCACTCCTGGTACCAAAATCTGTATTAGTCAGAGTCCTTTAGAGGGACAGAAACTAATAGGATAAATGTATATATAAAGGGGAGTTTATTAAGGAGTATTAACTCACATGATCACAACATCCCATAGTAGGCCATCTGCAAGCTGAGAACAAGGAAGCTAGTCCAAGGCCCAACACTGAAGAATGTGAAGTCTGAGGTTTGAGGGCAGGAAGCACTCATCATGAGAGAAATATATAGGCTGGGAGGCTAATCTAGTCTAGTCTTTTCATGTTCTTCTGCTGTTTTTTATTCTGGCCAGGCTGGCAGCTGATTAGATTGCACCCAACCAGATTAAGGGTGAGTCTGTGTTCCCCAGCCCACTGACTCAAATGTTGATCTCCTTTGACAGCACCCCCACAGACACACCCAGGATCAATATTTTGTACCCCTCAATCCAATCAAGTTGACACTCAGTATTAACCATCACAAATGTGTTTTCATTTGTTTGCGTTGTCTGTGATTTATTTCAGCACTGGTTGCAGGTTTTTTTGTGTAGAGATCTTTCACCTGTTTGGTTAGGTATCTTCCTAAGTGCATAGTTTTTTTTGCAGCTATTATAAAGTGGGGTGAGTTCTGGATTTGATTCTCAGCTTGATCGCTCTTGGTGTATAGCAGTGCTACTAATTTGTGTACATTGATTCTGTATCCTGAAATTTTACTGAATTTATTTATCAGATCCAGGAGCCTTTTGGATGAGTCTTTAGGATTTTCTAGGTAAATAATTATATCATTGATGAAGAGTGACAGTTTGACTTCCTCTTTAGTGATTTGGATGCCCTTTATTTCTTCTGCTTGTCTGATTGCTCTGCCTAGTACTTCCAGGACTATGTTGAATAGAAGTGGTGAAAAGTGAGCATATTTGTCTTGTTCCAGTTATCAGAGGGAATGCTTTCAGCTTTTCCTTGTTAAGTATAATGTTGGCTGTGGGTTTGTCATAGATAGCTTTTTTCCAAGGTGTTATGTTTTATATAATTTTAAAATAAAAATCTTAAAGAAAGAACTGAAAATATAAATAAAATCAAACACATGGATCTAGCTGTGTACTCAGGGAAACATAGCCTCACACTCAGGCACTATTTCTAGTAACTTTAAAATGCAGTAAAGTAACTGTACAGTTTTGGTGGAATATATTAAGATAAAAAAATAAAAACAAATCATACATTTTAGTTTTTGCATTGTTGATGGAAGTGTTGGCTGGCTGTTGTAACAGCTATTGTGTATGTAAAGAAAATAATTATTTGTAGTTTTATCCACTGAAAAGGACAGGACACAGTGTGAATGTAATAACAATGAGCATCCTATATACCAATTCTCACCAAAGGAAATCACAGTTTCTTGGAGAATTCATGATTCCAGCTCTACAGCAAGAAATATTCAATATGAACCTTTGAAAACCTTGTCACATAAAAAGGCAAGACTAATTTCTAGAGTCATGTCCAAAGGACTCAGGAGCTATCAGGATACTGACTCCCAGAAATCAGCAAAGTTGGTAGCCGGGGTGTGGACCTGGGGAGGTGAACCAAAAGTGATATATTGTACTCCAGAAGGTTTAACCCCTGTGTAATAACTGCTTTAGAGATACATTAATTATTCTAGAGAAGAGTAGAAACCTGAAGAATCTCTATGTTGGAAATTATAGTTTTCATGCATTTCATGGACTTGAGCATCAGTGATTAGATAGTGGAATTTAAAAATATCCTAATATATTTCATTGGAACATATTGAATGAGTGCAGACTAAATTTAGCCATTGGAAACTGGGTATACATTATCCCATTGTAACCAGTTTTACATCTTATCACTTAAAGTCTGAGTGGATTCCACAGACAGATAAGAAGACAGTGAACAAAGTAAAAAAACAATCCTATACTTGTCTTTTGGCAAATACTAGATCTGGAAACTTCTTCCCTATTCCAGGACGATTAAATAGAAATATTCCATGTAAAGTCTATAACAAAATATACAGATGATGGCAATATCTTTCAGAACAAGCAATGTGAGAGCATAACTGAACATAATTTACCAAAAGAGTCCAAAAAAGAGTATATTTTCAACATTGTT
Organism: Cacajao melanocephalus; assembly: GCA_963573385.1. Classification (NCBI taxonomy): domain Eukaryota; kingdom Metazoa; phylum Chordata; class Mammalia; order Primates; family Pitheciidae; genus Cacajao; species Cacajao melanocephalus. Next base: position 63,933 of record CAUYLG010067948.1, read on the forward strand.
AGTACTTGAGATAGCATGTATTTGATATTTGCGCTGTCTACAACCGGCTATTTAAATTTAAATTAACTCAAACTAAGAACAATTAAAAATTCATTTTCTCAGTCCTACCAGTGACATATCAAATACCGTATAGCCACATGTGGCTAGTGGCTACTGTATTGGACAGAACAGATGTGGTACATTTCTGTTATTTCATGAAGTCCTAGTGGACAGTGTTGCTCTACACAGAAACACAAAATGTAATTAAAAATAAAAAAGCAATTATATAAAAATTTTTTTGAAGATGTTGCAAGGAAGCCATAAGAGCAATTGTGTAATTAAAATCAAAATTACAAGCAATAGAAAGTAGAATTCAAACTGCAGAAGACTAAATTCAGAATTGCAGATGACTTACAACAAACTTCAATCTTAACAGAGGGAAAAAAAGAGGTATGAAAATAACATGCTTTTGCTTTTTGTGTGAGGAAGAAAAGAGGCATGAAGATAACATATACATAAACATAAAGAACCAATATTATTAGAATTGTAGGTGTTTTTTGGAGAAAAGCAATAAGAGAATAGATACAGACAAATCAGAAGATAAATTCTGGAGCTGAGAGAAGAGCTTAAGAACTTTTACTACCTATAAGGCAAAATAAATGTAAGCAATTTATTTACTCTGTGACACACCTGGCAAAGCTTGTGAGTTAAAAAAACAATTTAAAGTTCTACAATCATCAAAGGAGGAAATCAAGTTACTAAAGTAATGAGGTAGAACATTTTGCTAACCAGAATTCTTAAATTGTTCTCTCCTTCTCTTTCGAAGAACACTTTGATGAGTAAACTCTCCCCAAAAGGCTGGGTGTTGCTATCTTCTTTCCTTAAGGGATTCTAGAACTTTCTATTTCTTTTCTTTTTTTTTTTTTCTCTTTGTCACTCATGCTTCTCCTCTTCTTCTGACCCTTATTTTCAGAAACATTAACAAAATCCTTTTTGGTGTCTCCATCTTCCTGTAAGAAACATCTGTATACTGTTATTTATAAGATTATTCAAAGAAGTAGTCTAGTTTGCTGGTATGATATAAATCAAAGCTAGGAAATCAAGGATAGGAATATTGTGGTAAGCACTGGAGTAATTAAAATGGAATTTTAAAAAATATTTTTTGATAAGAACTTATGAACACAAGAAGAAAACAACAAACACAGGATTCTGCTTTAGGAGGGAAGAGGAAAAAAGGAGAGGAGCAGAAAATAACTATTGGGTACTGAGCTTAATGCTTGGGCTATATCATAATATGTACAACGAAACTCCTGTGACACATGTTTATCTACATAACAAACCTTCATATGTACCCTCAAACCTAAAATAAAAGTTTAAAAGAAGAAAATAACTTTAAAAAGATGTTGTTAATATGCTTATAAAGTTGTATGGACAGATTAAGGATATACATTGTAATCGTAAGAGAATACAGGCAGCCTTCCATATTGTGTTCTAAAAGTATGAATTCAACCAACATGGATTAAAAGTATTTGGACAAAATGTAAAATAACAATGCAACAATAACAAATACTACAAATAAAAACAATACAGTGTAACAACTATTTACATGGAATTTATGTTGTACCAGATAGTATAAATGATCTAAAGATTATTTAAAGTATATGTGCATAGGTTATATGCAAATACTTTACCATCTTATATAAGGGACTTGAGCATATGAGGATTTTGGTATCCAAGAGGGGTCCTGGAACCAATCCCCCATGAATATCTAGGGATGACTGTATATTGAAGTCATATTCAAAGTTACTTGCCTTCTAAACACAGAGTAGGTCTGTATTTCTCTATTCCTTTAGCTCCATGAAATTATGCATGATTTTTATGAGTCTCTTTCACCATTGCAATGTAACTGGAAATGGTGAGTGTTGTTTTCTGGTAGAAACTGTGGATAATTTGCTACCTTCTCTTCTTCCTGCTTTGGAGTTCATGCAAGTGATATCTGAACAATCACTGCTCAAATGACATATAATATAAACCACTTAGGTAATTTTAAATTTTCTAGTAGCCACATTTAAAAAACAAAAAAAAAAGTTTACATTAATTTTAATAATATACTTCACCAATATTAATCAAATATTATCATTTCAACATGTAATCCATATAATAATTATTAATTGAATACTTTAATTTAATTTTGGTGATAAGTCATTGATATCTGCTATTTTACATTTAGAGCACATCGCAATTCCAACTAGCAGCATTTCAAGTGTTTGATAAGTGTATGTGGTTTGTGGTCCAGATGGAGCCTCAGCCAGTTCAGGTCTCTAATAGTTATAACGAGGAGTGACTCCAGTTGATCCACATTGGACATAAAAAATAAACTTTACTTGATTGAAATTATTGAGACGTGGGGGTTATTCATTAGCAAGACATAATTTTTTCTGTCCTGATTGACACAATATTATTTGTAAAAAGTACTTTAATAATAATTAAAGATTTTATATATTTCCCTGTTAACTTTATATAACAAATACATCTGTAGGCTGAAGAAATAGTCAATAAAAACTTTAAATACCAAATCTCATTTTCCTAGGGTATTGCTTTATTATTTCAGATACTGTGTTTAGGTTAGAATAAGAAGGATAAAATTATAATAAATAAATTTTTGTGTGTGTGTTTGGAAGTTCCCTTCCTTAAAATAAATTTTGCTATGTGATGAAAGTTATAATTCCATTTTTATAACATTAACAAATAGGAAATGTGCTGAGAAATTAAGTAAAATCTATGTAGTAAAAGCACTTTTGTCTTCCATAAGAAATAATAATAAGAAAATCCCACTTTCACCATCAAATGTGAAAAAAGAAGGCTGCTTTAGCATTCTTGTTTGATATGCACACAAATCACTTAACAAAACTACACATGATTGAACTAGTGAGAAGCACCATTATATTGCTTCATCATACCTAGTAGTCAGTTGATATTGGCTGTAGTATTATTTGTAGTGAAATTTTAAAATATTAAGAACGACTTGTATTATTCTCAGAAAGATGAGTGATATGATAACAAATCTTTCACTTATCTATTTATGAATATGCATATATGTGTGTATGTGTATATATTTGTATATGCATACCTATACACAGTTTAGTCAATAACTAAACTGACAGTTACTAGCAAATTTACAAGCAATTAATATTGAATGTGAATCTTGATATTTATAATATTAATGTCCACAATTGAGTGAGTACATTATGTGTGTATGTTTATTTATATTTGCAGGACATATATATCAAGATAAAATAGGATATATCAAGATAAAAAATACATATCAGGATAAAAAATATAACAGAAAACTATTGCAACAAAAATAAAAAAATTCTATGGATAAGAAACAAAGTTATGTACAAGGTAAATGCACAAAAATGCATGCCATAACGTTCTGCACATCAGGTAGGAAGACAGTTTGTTTCTGAGTTACCTAATGGTGGGAACAAAATCAATGTCATGTTTCATAACGTCAATAAAATAAAAGCAAATTAGTTACTCTGGGTAAGACTAAAATACATTTTTCTTATGAATCCTCATAAATGAAATGCTATACTGGAGTGAAGAAAGTTTAAAGAATTTAAAATAAATACATTAGCAAATTTTGAACATTAGTTTCTTGTTTGCATCATGAAAACTGATGATAAAATGTAACTTGTATTTCCGTAAAACAATTCTACAATATAAAAAATTTTGACATTAATTTAAGAAAAGTGCTAATATTAAAAGTCATGTTCAAGTGTAGTGGCTCCAGAATTTGTTGGTACCTGTTGAAGTTTTGAGTGACCAAGAGTGCATTTGCTATACTCTGGAGCATCTCTCTAACAAATGGGAAACTGATTCAGCAAGGGCAAATCTGCCCTGGATTCCATCCAAAGAATTTTATTATTGAAATAATAAAACTCATTGCAACCTTGTCTCATCTGTAAGAAACTCATTGCAACCTTGTCTCATCTGTAAGAAACCAGCCTGAGGCTACATCATAAACGAAATTCTTTGTGGATACAGTCTCATACTTGTCCAAATTTTCTAGATATCTAAGACCAAGTGTGCTATATTGGTAGGCACTAAATGCAATAAATATTTCATTCACTAATTGAGTTACTGGTGGCTGTTCATCCCCTTTACCTTCAGCCCTATCTTTTCTCCTTTCCTCTCTCCATATCCCAGAATCTATTATTAGCTTAAACTCTTAGCTCTTAGCTTTTCAGGACTGTGTTGTTAAATCTGGTTTTGCCATCACTCTCGTAATTTCTTCCCCCTTGCTAGTTACCCTCAAGTCCTATTTTCCTCTAGATAGTAAGCTTCTCCAAGGAGGGGTCTAATATATAACCTTAATACATGTGTTTACAATTGTACTTATTTGATAATATACATGGTGTTAATTGAGTTAGTTCCTCACTGAAGTAATATATTTTAAACGGTATTTGATGAGGAAAGCTGTTGTACTGAAAGAGACAGTGGAGATAACTTCTGGCATTTCAACAGGTCAGTAGAATCAACTGCTTGGTTGAAGAAAGCCACAGAAACCTTATTACCTATCTGTCTGTGGGCTGGGCTGGTAACCAAAACATGGTTCATGGCATAGAATTTTGAAAACTGCTTTAAAACGAGTTTCCAGTACTATTTTAGTTGTTAATTCACTCGGATAACTGGGAGGATAACAGAGACTCACAATGTAGGTAACTATTTTTCTTGGCAATTAAATGGCTATACACTTACTCAATCTTAACCACTCCGCTCAAAAGACAAAAATTATAGCTCGGTGCAATCAACATCTTTTTGGAATATATTATAGCCACTTGTGGAATAAGTTTAGCATTCATTTGAACTACTTAAAAGGCAGCTTGTCTTCAATATGAGTGGGTTTTCACAAAGCCCTATGATCCAGGGATTATGCAGAACTGAGAGGAAATGTTCAGTGTTTCCAAGAATAAATAATTTAAATTCTTTATAAAAATAAAACAAGCACATGCATCGAAATTACACCATTTCTCTTAGGGAATACATATTTGAGATCAGATTCAATTACATGAAATGCCAATTTATCAAAAGTTTTAAAAATTGCCTGTATCACTGTTATTTAATTTAAAAGTCATCTATACCTTCAACTGTGGAACTCTAGGATTCCAATATGCCAAAAATTTGGAAAAAAATTAGAATAAAAAATTTTAACAATAAGGTAAAATAACTTTGTATGTTAGATAAAACTTTAGTCTCAAGTACAAAAAGAGTTTTTAAATTTTCTTCATTGAATTTCTAATGCTATGTAGCCTAAATGGTGAAGATGGAATATAATAACCAAATGTCTAGTAGTTAACACTAATGAATATACAGATAAATACTTAATAGAGTAAGATAATGTGATCTAATTTTCCTAAGTCTTGAAAAATTTTTGTGTTGACGTGGTTGTTGAAAATGTCCAAATTAGAGGGGTTTTTCCATAAGATTAGTCATGGGCTCTTATTGAATTTCCCGTCTTGTGCTATTGTGAACAGAATGCTGGGAGACACTGATTCTTTAGCAGGGACAACCCAATCACCTAAAGCCACACTGAGGCAGACAGACAGCTGTCATCATGATTGTCACTATTGTATCAAAATAAACTCTTATCTCTTTCTACAAATATTAATAGCCTCTCAGCACTATCCACTTTTAGTTTCACTGAATACTGTGGATATATTCTGGATTTCAAAGGAATGGGAGACTGTGCTATGCCACTGGCTAGCTCCTTTTGTCCAAGTCAGAAGAGATCTGCTTCCATTCTTCGTTCTCCCCTCGGTTCACTGGTGTCCTGTTTCATTCTTTTCAGCCATTCTGCCTAAGAGCATTCCAACAAGGAAAGACCTGGGCAAAGTAGACAGACATTTCTCAGTAAAGTCTGAAAGATTTCTAGCCAATTTAGTAAATTTAGCAATTCTATTCTTGAGCTCCAGCTGTCTATAACTTTGTGTGAAGAAGCCAAGGTTTCCACACCTGAAAGTTGAGTCACTTCCTTGAATTAACAGGAATAACACTATCTCGGATTAAAAAGGCACCGCATACTTGTTTTAATCTTTTCCGCCATGAAACCTTTTCTTTAGTTGTTACCTCCTGGGAGGAAATGCTTTGCATTGACTTCCTTGGCTTGTCCTGAATCTCACCAAATGTAGTGGATTTTTTTTTTTTTTTGAGGTGGAGTCTTGCTCTGTCTCCCAGACTGGAATGCAATGGTGCAATCTCAGCTCACCGCAACCTCCGCCTTCCGGGTTCAGGCAACTCTCCTGTGTCGGCCTCCCAAGTAGCTGGGATTACAGGCACCTGCCACTGCGCCCAGCTAATTTTTGTACTTTTTAGTAGAAATGAGGTTTCACTATGTTGGCCAGGCTGGTCTCAAACTCCTGACCTCAGCCTCCCAAAGTGCTGGAATTACAGGCATGAGCCACCACGTCCAGCCTGTAATGGATTTTATCAGAAGTCAGAGCTAAGTGCTTTCTAGTTCTGATAAAATGGAAAGGGTACTAGGAATTTTAAAAGAGCTCTAAAAGTTAGTCCATATTTTATAGTAGGCCCTGGAGGAAATATCCATTCACACACATACAACACATGTATGTATTCATATATGTATATACACATATATGCATACATATACACACACACTCATATATATTCACATATAAATTGCCCTAAAACACCCTGTTTTTGTCACTATTTTGCTGTTCAACCTTGGACAACGTTGCTTAGCTTCAAAGTCCTAAACTATAAAACATGTGTTTACGAGACTAAGAAGGAATGAAGTTTCTAATAAAGTATTTGGTAACAAGGAATTTTCCAATAAATGGTGATTGCTAATGTTACTTTTATGTTCTATTAAATGTATGCAGCAATACCAAGCCTTCCTACTTCCCAAGGTTGTCACAAAGCTCATGGGTGACAATTCATACCAAAGTATTTTATATATGGGAAAGTGTCATACAAATCAAAGGAATGATTGTTTTGGAAGTAGTGCTCAGACAGGGGCTGAACAATAAAATGAAGCAAATGTAATGTAGATGGCACCTGCATTTAAATCAGAATGGAGAGGTGACCAAAAAAATCCCAACACTTGCTGCTGTAATAACAGTTGACCTAATCTACACAATTTCATTACTGTAACAAAACAAAACATCTCCAGTAATGTCCAAAGTGGCTAGAGTAGTAGTTCAAAGCATTATGGCAGCAATGTAAAGGCAGCACATGCCATGTTATCAGATGATGGGACTACTGTATGGCTCAGGACCTAGGACTAGCACCTAAATCATCTGATTTCATTACTACCTTGCTTGGCCTAGTCTAAGATCTCTGCATCCCAGTCCTATGCAGACTGACTGACCCATATTAAGTACTGGATCTACAAACTACATGTAGCACCTAGCCACATGCAGTTTTTTTGTTTCGTTTAGTTTTTTGAGATGGAGTTTTGCTCTGTGGCCCAGGCTGAAGTGCAGTGGTGCCATCTTGTCTCACTGCAACCTCTGCCTCCCAGGTTCAAGTGATTCTCCTGCCTCAGCCTCTTGAGTAGCTGGGATTGCAGGCACCCACCACGCCCACCTGATTTTTGTGTTTTTAGTAGAGATGGGGTTTGGCTATGCTGGCCAGGCTGATCTCTAACTCCTGACCTCAGGTGATCCACCCGCCTAGGCCTCTCAAAGTACTGGGATTACAGGCATGAGCCACCACTCTCAGCCACATGTAGATATTTAAATTTAACTTTTGATTAATTAAAATTAAATATAATTTTTAAAATTCAGTTACTAAATTACATCAACCACATTTTAACCTCTCCAGAGCCCCGTTTGACTCGTGTCTGCTCTAGGAGACAGCACAGATATAAACTCATCATTGGAGGAATTTCTACTGGATAATGCTGATCTAGATTCCATTCTTTGGCTTTGAAGATTGCAGTACTTGATTTTATTAGATTACATAGGAGTTATTGTGGCTTGTGAAACTGAATTATATTAACCTAATGTATGAGTGAATTTGTAATCCAACATAGAACTTATTTAAATTATAATTAAAAATAATATTTGTTAACATCATTATTGAAGCACAATTTACATATCATGGTTTTCACCCATTTTAAATACACTTCAATGAGTTTTGCTAAATTTTATCACCGTGCAGCTATCATCACAATTGTTTTTCAATGCTGGCACCATTCCTAAAACTCCCTGGTGACCATTTGTAAACAATCCCATTCCCAACCTGAACACTAGATAATCACGAATCTGCTTTATCTTTCTCATGGTTTGCCTTTTCTAGAAATGTTATGTAAATAGGATCCTGCAATATGTAGTCTTCTGTGTTTGATTGCATTCACCTGGCCTATTATTATCTACGTCATTGCATATTTCAGAAGTTTGTTTCTTTTTATTATTATCAAGTAGGTACGTTAGGCGTGTTTCCAGTTTTTGGCCATAATGAAAAATGTTGTTATGAAAATTCACTTAAACAGCTTTGGGGACCATATATTCTCATTTCTAGTGAGTAGAGATAAATAGAAGTAGATTTAGCTGGGTCACAGGACCAATGTGTGTTTAGCTTTCAAGGAAACTGCCAAACTTGATTTCCAAGTGTCTATGTAATTTTACATTCCCACCACTCATGTATGAGGTCTCCAGTTTCTCCAAATCTTTGCCAACACTTGGCACTACCAGGTTTATTGGAATCATTCTAGTGGTTTTACATGGTACCTTGTAGTTTTAATTTGCATTTTCCTCATGGCTAATACTGTTGTGCTTATTTGCCATCAATATAGCTTCTTCAGTGTAGTCTATTCAAATCTTTTGAATATTTTTGTGATTGTTTTTCTTCTTCTTATTGAATTATAAGAGTTCTTTATACTATGCTGAATATAAGTCATTTATCAAATATATGTTTTGAAGATGTTTTCTTTCCACCTATGGTTTGCCTTTTCCTTTGTTTTTAATGATGTGTAGCTTTAGAATGTATTGAAGTAAAGAAAATAAAATTGAAAATTAGGTAATAACTTGGTGAGCACAAATTCTCAGAAAAGAGAGCAAAGATAGTTATACAGTGTCCTGGGATATTTTATTTAGATATTTTAGCTTCTTAAATATTAAACGGAATAATTTGTGTTGATCAGACTCATTCACTTTATAAATACCTTGTCTTGTGATTGTTCTGAACTAAAAACCACCACCACAACAAAAAAAAACATAAATTGCCTTCTTACCCTCCATTTTCTCTAGACATCCATCTTTTCATTTGATTTTGGTTAAATGGTTAAATAGTGACAGATTAAATGGTCAAATAGTTAAATGGTTTTAATTTCAAAGAATATCATTCATTTTACATGTCATGCCTACATTTTGTATTGGTTAAAAATATAATTCTGTGTTTTTGAAAACTGTGCATATACCAAGCACTGTGCTAAATGCTGAAGACTTAAGAATAATTATGATATAGGTTTTATTGTTGAAACCCTTATTGTTCAAAAAGGGAGATAGAGAAATCGACTAACAAATTGAATACAATGTGATAAGAAGAGACATGACAAATATAAACCCTATATACAAAATTATACTACAGCACAGTCTAGAGTAGAAAAGAAGTTGTTAATCCTTGAAGGGAGTCAAAGAAAATGCTTATTCAATCAAAGAAACGGTAGTTTGGCCGGGTTACCACCAGAATTCTGGGTAGGGGTTATCTGAAGCTGAAGGAACAGATTATACAACAAAACAAAGATTGGAGTATACAATTCAACCAGGAATAAACAACAAATTCAACTAGGCTGCAGAGTAGGGTGCACTTGCAAAAGAAAATGGTGGGAATCAAAAGTATGGAAGTAAGCAGAAGCTTCACAATGAAGAGTACTGAATGTTTTTCCTAAGGAATTTGGGCTTATTTTCAAGGCAATGGGGGGTGTCAATGGAGGATTCAAAGCAATGGAATGACACCCACAGATTTTCATTCAGAAAGATCGCTGAAGTAAATATGTAGAGACAAAGGAATGGGTTGGGAGTTACATCATACAGTGTTCCCGCAGTCTTTGTAAGGCCTTTGGCTTTTATTTGGACTGAGAGGGAGAGTTTGAGTGGAGGAATGACATAATCTATATCATTTTCAAAGGATAATTCATCCTTGTAGAACATAAACCATGTAGATGTACAGCAGAAAGGCCAGTTAGGGAACTGAAGCATTATCCGGGAGAGAGGTACTGGAGACTGCTTGGACAAGGATTGTTGTGATGGTGGAGGATGGAGGAGTGTTCATTTCAGGATATTCTTAGAATACAGAGATGATAGGATTTGATGCTGGCTTTAATATGACCGAATAAGATATGTAAAAATCAACTTCCAGATTTTTGGCTTGAGCAATTAGAAAAACAGAGTTGTTATTCCCCAAGATGCTGAAGAGACCTGCGTTGAAGGGAGGTGGTGATAGCATGTGTTCTGTTGTGGCTGTGTTAAGTTAGAGATGCCAATTAGGCATCCAAGTAGAGACTGTGAATAGGGATATGAATTTATGAGATTGTATTTGGAGAAGACATATGGGTTGGAAATGCAGATTTGGGAATCATCAACCTATAAATGCTATTTTAAACAATGGCTACGGATCATTTTCTTTGGGAATGAGGGAACACTGAGAAGATGAGTGGGAGAAATATGTCCTGTGGCACTCTAACATTTGGTGTTTGGAACAAAAAGGAGCCTCTGGGCAGAGGAGGATGAGGAGTAGCTAGTAGTATTATCGGTAGGGAGAGAACCATGTGTGATCCACCAATCAAATGAAGAATATAATTCAAAAAAAAAAAAAAAAAAGAGCAAACCATTGTACTAAATGCTATTGGTAAATGGAGGAAGAAAGGACTAAGAAGAGACCATTCATCTTAAACGTATGGATTACTTGTTACCTTGACTATAGTGGTATAAAGATATGGTGGAAGCAAGAGTCTAACTGAAGTACATTCAAGAGAAAATAAGAAAAAAAGGAGGGGGAGAGAATGGTAAAAAGGGCTAATAAAGGCCAGGAGTTTTGTTCTGAACATGAGACTCGAGACAGTGTAGTTGGAGGGTTATGTGGGATCAATGGAAAGTTTTTCGTTTTTAAGAAGGATCATAACAGAGCATGTTAGTATGTTGATGGAAATCAACAAAAGGGGAAAATTGATAATGCAAGAGATAAAAATAATCAAACACCTTTAGTGATTTGAGGGATGGGATCCATTGTAAGATAGTTTGGTTTGTTAGGGAGAAGCATAGACAAATTCATTCACTGTAACAAGAGGGAAGATGTACATGGGTACAGATTCAAGTATGTTAGTATAATTAGAAAATTACAATACATGTGAGAAATGAGGCTACTCCAGATAAAGCTACAATATGGAGGAAGAAAGAAAGAAACAGATTCAGAAGATACTGAGAAGGCTGATTGCACGGAAATTAGTGTTTATTTTGAAGTGGAAAGTGAGACAGCAATCATGTAAAACTATCTGACATATTGATCATCAAGTAAATTATAATTATCTTCATCTGAGTTATCTTAATCTGAGCAAAATATAAAGATTTTTGAGTCATTAATTATAAATTACAATAAAAAATGGGCACTTGATGAAAAATTGTATATTTATATTTTATTGTGGGAGTTTCTCATTTATATGTCATTCAGAAACATGAGTCTGTTGAAAAAACAAGGTTCAAGGTAGTGAATAATAAAGCAGCTAGAAGATAAAGTTCTTTTGAAAGCTCAGTTTGAAAGCCCAGGTAGATAGATAACATTTGACTAGAAGGAAAGAAGCCACCTGAGATTGTAAATAGTTTACGAGGGGTAGATACACATATGTTTATTGGGAAAATAAAGAGGACATTTAAGATAGTTTCTGACCTATAGATCCTGTAATCACAACCTTACATTATTGCTACATCAGACCATGTAATCTTTTTCAATAACTCACCCTTACTATTCATTACTATTTTTAAGAAAATATCTTACAGATATTTCCTTTGTCTCGTCTTGCCAGAGAATCCTGTCATATTATTAAATGTTTATAAGAATTTTAGGAGTATCATTATCAGTAGAGAATCATATAATATTAAATTGTAAGCATGAACAATACTCTCAGAAACTCATAAATCAGAATCAGTCTCCTCAATACTCAAACATATCTCAGCACTAATTCAGAACTCATAAACTAGGACCAGATCTGGGTGAAACTGTTCTGGCAACAGTGAGAAATTGGAAGTGTGTCTTTGCCATTCAATTTCCCTTCTTCTCAGGATTCCCAATACCTGATGCCCCTGAGGCTATGTACCCAGGAAGTGTCTCCTATTGCAGAATTGCCACAAATCAGTTACCAGAGATTCTTCAGCCACGCTCCCAGGCCTACTTCTAAATTAAACTTCTTATTCTTTCAATGTGCAGCTGTATCTAGCATGTAATCCCATAAACTAATTATTCCTCAGGTATAATGATTGGAGATGGCTTAGTAAATCACAGAGTTAAAATCTGCAGGAAGATCCTAAAATCTCATTTCATAAACAGAAGTTTTCAGGGAAATGTAAACTACTTATTTAAGTGGGATAAAAGAACAATTTGGGGGAATAACTTTCCAGAACCTCTCAAGTTGTTTCATTCAGTGATAGTCTGTTAAGTGTATGCAAAACACTGGCCCAGTTAAATAGCAATAAAAGTTAGGCAAGATCAATCAATTTGCTTTTAGTATTTTGTAAAACCTAATTTGACCAAGACACGACTAGGTTTGGGGAGTCCCTGAGGCACTGATCCTCTCCCGAGTCATCTGTGCTTTCCTAAAGAGTATGAGAAAAATTGGAGTCAGTCACTGGATACTGCTAGCAATAACTAAACTATCACTTTTGAGAAAATAAATAAAAATGAAAATACAATTCTCATCGTATACTTTTACGGCAATTGAGAGAAAAGAATGAAGCTAATTTATACTGGACATGTATCATATTTGAGATGCTACATCTATCTTTTGGCAAATGCTGTTTCAGATTAGGAAGCTGAGGTTTATCTAGTCAAGGAATTGCTCTAAGGACAGACCACAGTGTTTTACATTTGAGGCTGGCCCTGGCCAAGTCTGAAGTTTCACATGGCCCACACACCTACTCTGCCGTTGTTCTTCCAAAACATTTTCAACTATTGAAAAAGAAATTAGTAAGTGAGTAGAGTATGGTCTGTTTTGCTTTAAAAGTAACAAAGATGATTTTCAAAGAATGAGAAATTATTTTTGCTATTATGAGCTTTTCCTTCTCTCAGACAAGCATCATTATTCTAGTTTGTTGCCTTTGAGCATCAGATTAGGTGTTTAAATACATTTAAGTAAATTTAACTGTTCTAAGTATGCTCTTAGCATTTTTTAAAATCTGGTCACTACATTGTTATCTGTTTTTTATTTGGTCCCTTTTATTTATCACCTCTTGGGGTTAATCCAAAAATATTTTAATTTTTTGTTATGTTAATTTGTTAATTATATATTAGTTTATATTTTACATTCTCCAGCTTTTACTCTAGAAATTACACCTTGAATCCTTGACTTCTTCCAATCTAATACAAATGATTAAGTTTATTTTTTTGTTTTTTATTTATTTATTTTTTGCATCTCCAATTTTATTTTTATTTTTATTTATTTATTTTTTTACTATACTTTTAGTTCTGGGGTACATGTGCAGATCGTGCATGATTGTTACATAGGTAGACACAGCCATGGTGGTTTGCTGCATCCATACCCCCATCATCTACATTAGGTATTTCTCCCAATGTTATTTCTCCCCAATCCCACCACCCCCTGCTATCCCTACCCTAGCTCCCCATCCCCCTGACAGGTCTTGGTGTATGATGTTCACCTCCCTGTGTCCATGTGTTCTCATTGTTCAACACCCACTTGTGAGTGAGAACATGCAATGTTTGGTTTTCTGTTCTTGTGTCAGTTTGCTGCGAATGATGGTTTCCAGCTTCATCCATGTCCCTCCAAAGGACATGAACTCATCCTTTTTTTATGGCTGCATAGTATTTCATGGGGTATATGTGCCACGTTTTCTTTATCCAGTCTGTCATTGGTAGGCATTTGGGTTGGTTCCAAGTCTTTGCTATTGTAAACAGTGCTGCAATGAACATATGTGTGCATGTGTCTTTATAATAGAATGATTTATAATCTTAGCATTTTTTTTGACGTGAATGATACCTTTGAGGATACAGAGAATTCTATGGGCATACTTGAGAAAAATGCTTATTTACCTAAAATGCTGAGTTCAGGTAGGCCATAAAACCTACCATTAAATCCCCATTTAAAAATCTTAAGCATTTGTTAACAGTTTGAAAAAACTCATGGATTAGATTCACACAAAACAATGAGTTTTCACAGTCAGCATTGATTATTAGAATTGTTCATTACTAATAGAAGAACATGTTGCAAGAAGCTTTAAAGTGGTTATGAACTGATGACAACAAAATATTTAACGTAGTTTTTATGTTGCTTTGAATAGATATTTAATTTTTGCTTATTAAAGAAATATAGTATCTATGCATTCAAAATTTTATTGTGCTGAATTCTTAAGTAAATGTATCCGAAATCTCCACAAGTAAATACCTGTTTTATCTTTTCAAAAGTTGTATTTGTACTACCCAACAATCTTCTAATTTCTTTCTTATTTCTTGCTCTTTTGCTGCAGTGTCTGGTTAATGCTTAAGTCTCACTAGACTTGAAACTTCTGCTGATGCCAGGCAGCTGCTCTGCCTAGAGAATAAGAGCTAGGAATAGAAAGGGAACAAATAAGCTTCGTTTGTCAGTGCTCATTGGTCTTTATTAATCCTCTAGTTCACACTCCATGTCTCCACAGTTAGCTGTGCTGCTTTCCTAGAAGTGTCAAAACAGTCTTTAATCAAAACTATGCCAAGTCGTTTCTGGGAACAGCCATTCATATATGGATTGAGATACCAAGTTAGATATTGGGTACTATTTATGTTTGAATAGTAGTGAAAGAAAAATAAACAAATTTGTTCAGGAGCATCAGCAGAAACTTCAGGAAAAATGCTCCTGGCATTAGCAATGTTTAAAACCAATGGTGCTTTGAGTCCAGGGACCATATTGACTAAGAGGCTACAAAATTCCAAGCAGTCAGCCCTGGACATGCTTGGAAGGACTCAGGACCTTTCCTCAACAGAATAAGATGTGGAGAATAAAATTATTTTTAAAAAACCAACTTGAGGTCCCTGACCTCTCTAATGTCAGTGAACAAATAAGGAGGTGACAGCTCCATGCATGTTATTGTCTGAAGACCTTCCAGCAGGACAAGATGTGGAAGTGGAAGACAGTGATGTTGGTGATCTTGCCCTTGTGTAAGCCTGAGTTAATGTGTGTTTTTGCGTCCTAGTTTTTTAATTTAAAAAGTAAAAAATAAATTCAAAAACTTTAAAATAGAAAAAAGCTTGCAGAATAAGGATATAAGGAAAAATGTTTTTGTACAGCTATATAATTTGTTTTAAGCTGTCTGATTACAAGAGTCGAAAAGTAAAAAAGTTGCAGTAAGCTAAAGTTATTATAAAAGAAAGAAAAACTTTTTTTCATATATTTAGTGTAACCTAAGTGTACAGTGTTTGTTAAGTCTACAGTAGTGCACAGTGATATCCTAGGCCTTCACATTCACTCGCCACTTGCTCACTGACTAACCCACAGCAACTTCAGTCTTAAAGCTCTATTCCTGATAAGTACCCTATACAGGTGTACCTTTTAAAAATATTTTATGTTGTGTTTCACTGTACCTCTTCTATGTTCAGATACTTTTTTTGTTTTTTTCTTTTTTTTTGGTCTTTTGTTTACAGTATGAATCTCATTTAATTTTGTAAAATTAATATATCTACATATGTGTTTTTTAGGGAAATAAATGATTAACAGTTCATAGATAGGATGGCTGAGAATACTAGTTATTTTTACTAGTTTTCTTTATATTTATTTATTATTTCAATAGTTTTTGGGGTACAAGTGGGATTTTTGTTATGTGGATGAACTATACAGTGGTGAATTCTGAGATTTTAGTGCACCCGTTAGCCAAGCAGTGTGCGTTATACCTAATGTGCCTTTTAAAAAAATCTCTAGCTTCCTCCCATGTTCTCCATTATGAGTCTCTAAAGTCCATTATATGACTCTGTGTGCCTTTGCTTACTTATAGCTTAACTCTCACTTACAAGTGAGAACATTCAGTGTTTGGTTTTTCACTCATATGTTACTTCACTTAGAATAATGGCCTCCAGCTCCATTCAACTTGCTGCAAAAGGCATTTTTTTGTTTCCTTTTATGGCTGAGTAGTATTCTATGGTATATGTATACTACAGTTTCTTTATCCACTCATTACTCAATGAGCATTTAGCTTGGTTCCACATCTTTGCAATTGTGAATTGCACAGCTATATACATAATGTGCAAATGTCTTTTTCATATATAGATGTGTTTAGAGACACAAATAACTACCATTGTGTTATAATTGTCTACAGTATTCAGTACAATAACCTTCTGTGCAGGTTTGTAACCTAGGAGCAGTTGGCTATACCATACAGCCTAAGTGTGCAGTAGGCTGTACAATCTAGGTTTGTGTAAGTATACTCTACGACACTTGCACAATGACAAAGTTGCTGATGATGCATTTCTCAGAACATATCTGCTTCATTAAGCAACATGTGACTATATACATGTATTAATGCATCTATTGATTCAACATACACTTATTAAACACTTCTACCACATTTGATATGATATGTGGCACTGAAGTTGTAAACATGAATTACTCAGAGCTCCTGTTCACAAGGACCTAACAGCATAGTAAAAAAGTCACATAAGTAGGAAATTATTAAATTATTAAATATTGTCTAAAGTGCAAGGATAGAGATATGCATTCTCAAGGCCAATGTACATATATTAGGCCAGGAAGGTTTCTCAGCTAGGCAACAAAACTCTACTATACTCCCAGGAAAACCTGGGGGATGTTATATGGCCTTGTACAATTTATTAATGCTTTCTGAGGCTCCATTTCCTTTTCAGTTAGGTAAATATACTTTCACATTAATTCAAGCAGTAATTTTTGAGATTAAATTCAAAAGTGTACCATGGGTTCCCATGTTCCTCAGGACACAAGTTATAAATTTAAAAGAAATTTTGATTTCTTGATAAAACTAGGCCTGTGTCTTTCCCTTTTCTAGAAGTACAGTGTACCTTAACATAGTCTCTGATTACTTCTACAGCAAAGACACTCCTTATAAATATTTTGCTAAATATATCTGTATTAGTTCATTTTCATGCTGCTGATAAAGACATACCTGAGACTGGGCAATTTAAAAAAGAAAGAGGTTTAATCAACTTACAGTTTTATGTGGCCAGGGAGGCCTCACAATCGCGGCAGAAGGCAAGGAGGAGCAAGTCACATTGTACATGGATGGTAGCAGGCAAAGAGAGAGCTGTGCAGGCAAACTCCCATTTTTTTTTTAAGCCATCAGATCTCATGAGACTTATTCACTATCATGAGAACAGCAGGGGAAAGATCTGTCCCCATGATTCAGTCATCTCCCACTGGGTCCCTCCCACAATATGTGGCAATTATGGGAGCTACAGGATGAGATTTGGGTGGGGATACAGAGCCAAACCATATCATTCCACCCCTGGCCCCTCCCAAATCTCATGTCCTCACATTCCAAAACCAATCATGCCTTCCCAACAGTCCCCCAGAGTCTTAAGTCATTTCAATATTAACTCAAAAGTCCACAGTCCAAAGTCTCATCTGAGACAAAGCAAGTCCCTTCTATCTATGAGCCTATAAAATCAAAAGCAAGTTAGTTACTTCCTAGATACAATGGGGGTACAGGTATTGGATAAATACAGCCATTCCATATGGGAGACATTGCCCAAAACAAAGGGACTGCAGGTCCCATGCAAATTTGAAATCCAGCAGGGCAGTCAAATATTAAAGCTCCAAAATGACCTCCTTTAACACCAGGTCTCACATCCAGGTCACACGGATGCAAGAGGTCAGTTCCCATGGTCTTGGGCAGCTCTGCTCTTGTGGCTTTGCAGGGTACAGCCTCCCTACTGGCTGCTTTCACGGGCTGGCATTCAGTGTTTGCGGCTTCTCCAGGCACACTGTGCAAGCTGTCAGTGGATCTATCTTTCTGCTGTCTGGAGGATGGTGGCCCTCTTCTCACAGCTCCACTAGGTGGTGCCCCAGTAGGGACTCTGTGTGGGACTATGACCCTACATTTCCCTTCTGCATTGCCCTAGCAGAGGTTCTCCAGGAGGACCCCGCTCCTACCTCAAACTTCTGCCTGGCCCTTCAGAATTTCCATACATCCTCTGAAATCCAGGTGGAAGTTCTCAAACTCCAAAGCGTCTGTGCACTGGCAAGCTCTTCACTATGTGGAAGCTGCCAAGGCTTCAAGCTTGTAGCCTCTGAAGCCACAGCCTGAGCTCTATGTTGGCCCCTTTCAGCTTCAGCTGGAGTGGCTGGGACACAGGGCACTAAGTCCCTAGGCTGCACACAACATGGGGACCCTGGGCCCAGCCCATGAAACTAGTTTTTTCTCTTAGGCCTCTGGGCCTATGATGAGAGGGACTGCTGCAAAGTTCTCTGACCTGTCCTGGAGACATTTTCCCCATTGTGTTGGGGATTAACATTTGGCTCTTTTTTACTTATGCAAATTTCTGCAGCTGGCTTGAATTTCTCCTCAGAAAATGGGATTTTCTTTTCTATAGCATTGTCAGACTGAAAATTTTCTGAACTTTTATGCTTTTGAAATTTATTCAGTTTCCTTTTGAAACTGAATGCCTTTAACAGCACCCAAGTCACCCCTTGAATGCTTTGTTCTTGGAAATTTCTTCCAACACGTACACTAAATCATCTCTCAAGTTCAAAGTTCCACAATTCTCTAGGACAGGGGCAAAATGCCACTGGTCTCTTTGCTAAAACATAGTAAGAATCACCTTTGCTCCAGTTTCCAACAAGTTCCTCATTTCCATCATAGACCACCTTAGCCTGGACTTTATTGTCCATATCGCTATCAGCATTTTATGCAAAGCCATTCAACAAGTCTCTAGGAAGTTCCAAACTTTCCCACATTTTCCTGTCTTCTGAATCCGCCAAACTGTTCCAACCCATGCCTGTTACCCAGTTCTAAAGTTAATTCACATTTTCGGGTATCTTTTCAGCAATGCCCCACTCTACAGGTACCAATTTACTATATTAGTTCATTTTCACACTGCTGATAAAGACATACCCAAGACTGGACAATTTACAAAAGAAAAAGGTTTAATTTACTGACAGTTTCATGTGGCTGGGGAGGCCTCACAATCATTGTGAAAGGCAAGGAAGAGCAAATCACAATCATGATGGAAGGCAAGGAAGAGTAAGTCACATCTTACACGGATGGCAACAGGCAAACGGAGCTTGTGCAGGCAAACTCCCATATTTTAAAAAACCATCAGAACTCATGAGACTTATTCACTGTCATGAGAACAGCATGGAAGAAATTTGCCCCCATGATTCAATGTTCTCCCACCAGGTCCCTCCGACAACATGTGGGAATTATGAGATCTATAAGATAAGATTTGAGTGGGGACACAATGGCAAACCGTATCAATATCTTTGGTATTCTAGTCCATAATAACATTATTAAAATTTAAAGTATCCTATGAATAGCAAGAATTAAAATATAATCTCAATTTTATATTTAAATAAAATATTTCTTATAATTATATATTACTATATTTTGTATAGCAGTTAATATATAACAAAAGATTTATTATAGGTATTTATGCAGATATCTTTATTCTTTTACTAAATTATAAACTCCTTTAGTTGCTACACTCTGTCCTATTTATCTCTGTACGCCTCACTTTGGTTTTTAATGTTTAGTGAATAATTGTATTAGGTTGGCACAAAAGCAATTGCAGTTTTTGCCATTACTTTTGGCATTACTTTTAATTACTTTTATGGCAGAAACCGCAATTGCTTTTGCACCAATAATGTAAATAAAACCGTATAAGGATTTTCACATTTCATTTATTAAAATTATAAGCAAGATTGAATAGTATAGGTGAACATATGTTTTTGCTGGCTTATTTGATAAAAGTTATTTTAAATGTCTAATATTAATTTTATCAAATATTTATTAAACACCTACTAAGGCCTGGCACTATTCTGGATATTGTAGATACGTAAAAAAAAAAAAAGTCAAAAATACCTATACATAGTCTCCCCTTTAGCAGACAGAAAAAGATAATTGTTAAAAGAGTAAGTTGAGTGGTATGTTAGAAATTAATAAGTGTTATGGAGAAAATAGAGCAGGGAAAATAGATAGGAGGTGTCAGGGATTCGAGTTTTCAATTTCAAATAGATGACCAGGAAAGGACTCACCTAGAAGGAGACATTTGAACAAAGATTTCAAGGTGGTGAGAGAGTGAACTATATGGATATCCAGGAAAGAAACATTGCAGAAAAGAAGTGCAAAGGCCCTGGGGCAAGCATGGAATCTTCCCAGAATGACAAGAAGGCCATTGTCGTTGAAGTGAGACGGTGAGAAGAGCAGAGGAAATCTGAATGATAATGAGAAGTGGCTGGATCATATAAGGCCTTGTAGCCTGGTGTAAAGAGATGGGAAGCACAGGAGACTTTGAGCCAGTAAATGAGATAATGTGATCTGTGTCTAAACAGGATCACTCTCCAACAATGTTGAAAGTAGACTGTAGTAGGGCAAAGTGGACTCAGGAGGACCAGTTAGGCAAGACCTGATAGTAACTCGAACTAGGGTGGTAACAGGGGTGATAATAAAAAGTAGTCAGTATCTGGATAGATTTCAATTTAATGACAATGTGGAATGCTGATGGATTAAATGTGGAGAGTGAACCAAAGAGAAGAATTAAGGAAAATAACAAAATTTCTTTGAACTAAGCAAATAGATTGACATGCGGAAGACGATGGAGGAGCAGTTTTGTGTAGAAGATTACAACTCTGTTTTGGAAAAGTGAAGTTGTCTAAGCCCGTTAGACATTGTCATAGTCCATTTTTTGCTTTAGTCCAGTTTTGCTATAACAAAATATTTAAAGCTGGGAAACTTATAAAGAAAAGAAATAAAGAAAAGGCTTCAGCTCATGATTCTGTGGGGTGAGAAGTATGAGGAGTATGGTACTGGCTTCTGGTGAGGGCTTTTATGCCGCATCACAACAGGGCAGAAGGTTAAAGGGGAAGTGGACATATGCGAAGACAGGACCAACAGGAGGAGGAAACTCACTTTATAATAACCCATTTTACTGAACTAATCCATTCTGACAAGAATTCATTCAGATTCAAGAGAGCAAGAACTTGCTTACCACTATAAGAATTGCACCAATCTGTTCATAAGGGACCTGTTTCCATGACCCAAACACCTCCTACCAAGACTCACCTCCCAGCATGGCCATCCTTGTGATCAAATTTCAACATAAGTTTTGGTAGAGAGAAACCAAACCATAGTAGACATCTAAGAGGAGGGAATTTCCTATAATGGGAAATTGGGTCTCTAAGTCATGAGCTTAGTACTACAGTCTTGGCTAAAGATATAAATTAAGTATAATTCATTAATAAGTGGACAGTGTTCATAGTTCTTGAAATGAGGAATGAACCCAGGGAATGAGTGTAGTTGAAAAAGATGAGAGGTTCATTGACTGTGATTCAGTGATTGGAAAAATGAGGAAAACACTGGAAAAGAAAGGGATGAATGGCCGTAAGATAGGAGGAAAATCAGATCAAAAGGCTTTCGTGTCTAGAGAGCCAAGTGAAGAAAGTGTTTCAGGACAGAGAGAACTAATAGCCTGATTGTGTTAAACACGGCTATAGGTCAAGTGAGATGCAACTTGACAATGACCACTGGATTTGTTAATGTAGAATGACATCGACGGCAGTGAGGTTAAAGAAGTGGGGAAAGAGTTCAATTTTATATAAAAGAGAGAATGCAGAGAGACTATAAACTTTGGCGCAGTTTTCCTCGCAAAGAAATGAGAGAAATAGGTTGTTGGAGGAACCTGAATCAAAATGTGTGTGTGTGTGTGTGTGTCTGTATGTTTATGTCTGTATCTGAGTGTGTGTGTGAGACTATATGTATATTTTAAGGAAGTAAAAGAGAAGTATGCTTGAATGTTGACTGAATGATACAGTAACAAAAGAAACATTGTCTAGGCCAGAAAGAATGACTTGTTGATACAGTCCTGCTGTCCTTGAGAGGCAGTCAGGGATTGGATCTAGTGTCCAGGTGAAGAGATCCAGTATGTTCCTCTACCATTCTGGAAGCTATTCCAGGATCTCTGTCTAGTACTAGGTGTTGCTCCAACAGTTTTACGAAAGAGAAAAACTGAGACTCAGCTGATTTAAGTAATTTGCAAATGTAATGCAGCTAGTAAGGTGCAGAGTTGAAATGCAAGTAGTGTTCTATTCCAAATCCTATGCTCTTTCCACTACTGCACAGCTGATGAGCCATTAAAATGGCAACTTTAATGTGGCATTTAATATTATGTGTATGATTGGAGAAAAAGTAAAGAAAATATGCTATGTTAGGCAAATGTACTGGGATTATGAATTATCTGGGAATCAATTTATGTAGTATTTATTCTCTCCTTGTTATTATTTATTTTTCCTGTCCTTTGGACTGCAAAACACATTTGTCTTTACATGAGAGAGAGGGAGATGATTGAGCAGAAGCAAGAAAAAAAAAAGTGCTTCTAGAGAAAAGATTTATTACGGGAGGAGATCCATATTATAATTTTCTTTTCTAAAAGAGTATTTGCAGATTTTATTAATGAATCTAACATGTTCTCTAACATAAAAGAGGCGTTTGAAGATGGATTCTACCTTCATAAGTCTGTAGAATTAAAAGAAATTATATAAAGCATGATATTCTTAAGACAGGTTTTAATGAGGACAGTATCAGGACCTTACCCCCTATGTGGGCACTGAGGTTTTGTTCTGAGACTTCTTTGCTGTTGTACTCTTAAGCCATGTCAACCATGTTTGCAGAGTTTGGTCATTGGTCAGATGATCTTCAAGTGAGAGTATAGGAGCCAATCAGCATAAATTTAGCCCTGTCAACGGGGCCAACTGTCAAAGAGGTCAAAAGTAAGGACCCATAGTTGAGTACTAGCTCCTTTCCATATACAAAGATGAGCATTATTGTTATCCTTCAAAAAGTGTTTTCTAGAATATTGAACAAAACCCAGCACAGCAGTGCTAGAACAGCCTCATCCCTCAGAGTTAGATTAGGAATAAGAGGGATATTATTTTATTAGTTAACTTACTCATTCAACATATTTAGTGGATATTGCCTATGGGCTAGTTAGCTCTCCTCCATTTTGTGTATTAACGTACAAAACTGTCAAAAGAAAAAAAAATCTCTGCTTTGTGGCATTTACATTCTAGTGGGGACAAAAAATAGACAATAAGACATAAAGGTAATTGAGAAGTAAACAATATAGTATGTTACAGGTTAATAGGTAATATAGAAAAAAATCCAACAGCATTAGGGGGACTGGAGGTATGGAGATTATATTAGTTATAAATCATGTTTTTAATGCTAACACTTCTAAAAAGGACATGAATATTCTCAAAGCAGAGAATTTTTTTCCAATCAGCAGAAATAATTTTCTTATGTCTTATATATAACGTTTTCTGCTTTTAGTTTGAAGACAGCAGTACCGCATTCTGATGGCACTGTAGTTGTGTGGGAATTGGATGAACTTTACGGTCACCCTTTGAAATCCCTGTTTCTGACAGGTCAAATATTTCAAAATCTCTTGTTAAAAACATTTTGAGCATGTTCCTTTCTTGAGGACATTTTTATCTTTAATAATAATTTAGAGAAAGTAGGACGGAGCAACTAGGATTTTTTGAAAACAACAAAGAAATAGATGCTTCATTGATAATTGCTTGGCACTCTGTAAACTCTGAGTGTTCAAAAAGCATCAATCATAATTCTAAAATTTTAGTAAGGTCCCAGGCTAACAATGCCATTCTGTAAAACTCTGATAATAAAACTAATGAAATTGGAAACTGGTGATATTTTACAGGGCAGTAAGAGGAGAAAAGATCAGATAATTATTATTTTTTCCCCAAACTCTACACTTATCAGTGAAATGTTCTAGGGGAGAGATTAACTTATATTATTTTTGCATCTCCACATCTAAGCACAGGACCTAATATAAAGTCCATTGTTCTCAGATCCTAAGGTTCCTAAGAATCACCTGGAATGCTTATTAAGAATATAAGATCTTGAGCTCCATTTTATGGGACACATTTTTACTAACTTATACTAACAACATATGTATTGTTTATTGAAATTTAAATTTAAATCTGGCAGCCCTGAAATATAATTAAAATTAAGAGTGAATGTCCCATAGGACAGATCTCAGAATTATAAGGTAAGAATTTTCCTAGGTAACAAGGTTCTATGAATTATCTCATGTTTATATATTTGTAAACAGATTTGTTTTCTTACTTGGCCCAAATGTCAGTTTGTCATTACTTTCTGTTCTGAGGCTGGAAATTAATCCTGGTTTCCCAGCTTGGAGATGATTGTGGTTAGTCATATAATAATGGGACTCAGTAGGTAAGAGTAACTAGGCACAATCTGTTACCATTATCAAAAAAATTCTTATCAAATGTCCCAATGGTATTATTGCAGCTTCATTTTTTATGTATGAGGATATATCATACAGAAAAGAAGGAAAAATCTAGTAATTTCAGCCTGTTTGTATGTGTGTGTTTTGGTAGAAAATGCTAAATATTAATTTATTTGAATGGAGACTGATATTTCATCTACCTTCTAGTTTCTAATAATTTGCATATTAAAATGATCACAAAAATTTCTGCAGATTGGCTGATTATTTTTATTTATCAGGTGTGTTCACTTTTGTTTCACTTTAAGTTAAATCAATTTTCATCAATTCTGCTCCAACATCTGAAATTCCAAACAAACCAGTCTTACAAAGTTGTGGTTATCGTGGTAAAGAAAAGGAATGGTTAGTTTAAGATTATCATAGAATAAGAAAAAAGAACTATTTTTTTTTATTGCTGTGTAACAAATCACCACAAATTTAGCTTCTTAAAACAGCATCAATTTATATCTTACATTCTCTGTGGGTCAGGAGTATGGGCAGAGCTTACCTGAGTCCTCTGCTTGAGTTCTCATAGGCTGCAGTCAAGAAGGTATCCCATCTGAGCCTCAGGGTCTTCTTCCAAACTCATATGGTTATTGGCAGAGTCTATTTCATTGAAGCTTTAAAATTTATGGTGGTTTGCTTTTTCAAGTCCAGACGAGAAAGAATTTCCGACTTCTACACCATCTTTTAAAGGGCTCACCTGATGAAGTCAGGCCTGTTCTGGATAATTTTGATTATCCTGTTCAGGTCCTTTTGATTAACTTAACGTTCACTGATTAAGGGTCTTAATTAAATCTCCAAACTCCCTTTACTTTTGTCATCGAATGTAACATTATCATAGGAATGACATACCATTACATTTGTTATATTCTCTTGCTTAGAAGTAACTTATAAGTCTCAGCTGTATTCAGGAAAGGAGGTTATATGGGGGCCATATAAGAGACCTGTCTGCCATTTTGCTTATAAAAAATAACATTCAAGTCTCAGCCATACTGGGAAATAGGTGAGATAAAAAGATAATTAAACTTCTCTGCATGATATATAAATACATGTTTACAGAACTAGGGAGCAAAAGAGAAAAGGAGGTGAAAAGAGATAGAGAAGCTGGGTCCAAAATCATGGTTCTAATAAAGCCATGAAAATCCAGAGGCCAGAATGCTTCATAAACCTAAAATTTAATGTAAAATTGTTTGCAATAACGTTTTGGTATATTAACTGCACAGTTTTCCAGGACCTCAGGAAAGTTTTTTTTTGAATACAGGTTACAGATAGAGACTGAGAATTAAGTGGAAATACAAACTTGGAGCTATGGGTAATCAAAACTTCTTGAATACACCGGATAAATGGGTTTTCCACCATGTATGTGGTCAAATCCACCATGTATATTGATTCGATTTCATTTTTTCTTAGATATTAGAGAATAAAATGAGCCTAGCATGCTTGAAAACATTTAAGAAATTAATTAATGGGTTATAGACATTTCTGTCTTATAGAAGAACAATAAATTTGGAATTAATAATTAAAATTTAGAATTCAAAAGTCTTAGAATATACAGGCAAACCTATATTAAGATAGGCCAAACACCTGTAAAAGGGCAAGTAACTTGATGGCTATAAAAAAATCAAACCAACCAACCAAACACTTACACCTTTGAAAAGAAGAACTTGGATAAGTTTCTGCTGAGTTTGTAAGTGGATGCTGTCATTTGGCCTTCACAACCTGGTATCACAAGTTTAGATATTACTTACTTCAGCAAAATGCTGCCCTTCAGATAGATGACAGTTTATTAGATTTTTTAAATTGCACTTTTTGTAATAAAATTACCTCAGGGCTAAAGTACAAAATAAAGACATGGGTATATATGAGTTTGATTTGGAGATTAGAGGATGTAAAATATTAATGCTATTTACAGCATTCAATACCTGCTGAATATGAATTTAAATAAAGTCAGCATAAGATTCCTTCATTTTTGTGAAAGGATTAGAATTATAAAATAAAACTTAAATCTGTCAAATTTAGGAAATGGGAATGATTCTGGTATTTAACTTAGTTCTCAGGTTGGTTGAATACCGGGGACTAAGAGAGACAATAAGGAAAAGCAGTATTTGGAAAGAACACTGAATTTTAACCAAAAAGTTTTCTTCCAATCCTATTGATGTGACTTGTGTTTGCCTTGGGTGAGTTATTCCTATTCAGAAAAATGGGGGCAGCCTCACAGGATGTATAATAAATGTTCAAGGGGTTTTCAAATTATAAATTTCCACAATAACCAGAGTTATTATTTTGCAATGGTTCCAAGCTAGCTACTATCCAAGCATTTATTTCATAGGGAAGAGGCAGGTTGAAATGGCTCCAACAGTCAAATCACAGCATGGGATGTGGTAATAGTTTGTAGTGAATAAAGAGTATTCATAAAATGCAATCTGGGACCTTTGATGCTCCATGAGATTTTGGATTAGTATCCATTCTCACTTCAGCCAGACTCTAAATCACAGGAGGTACCTGTCTGTGGGAAATCATTTAATCAGCTTAAAATCTTTGTTTGACATGAAAAAGCATTAAATGAAATAAACGGCAAGAAGCTAAAATCGGGCCAAGGGAGATGGTCTCTGCTTGTTTTTTTGTGTGTACTCATGTCTTGCATTGAACAGTACTTTAAAGTTAAGCAGGGTAGATGTCCCAATTAGACCAAAAATGAAGCTATCTTATGGAAGTTTTGCCAGCAAAATACTTCTAATTCACAAAATGACAGACCGGAATAAGCAGCAGAACTAGTTACGAGAAATTCGACTTCATGGCATTACGTCACAATACTCTCATTTCATTTCTTCCTCCATACCAATCTCTCTCTATCTCTCCCTCTACCCTGAATTTATATATTTAAAATTTAAGTAAAAGAAAATATTCTGGCTAATAAATAAAATGGCATTTAAAACATAGCACACAGCCTGGCGTGGTGGCTCATGCCTGTAAGCCCAGCACTTTGGGAGGCTGAGGCAAGCAGATCATAAGGTCAGGAGTTTGAGACCAGCCTGACCAACATGGCAAAACTAAAAATACAAAACTACAAAAGTTAACCAGACTTAGTGGTGGTTGTCTGTAATCCCAACTACTTGGGAGGCTGAGACAGGAGAATCACTTCAACCCAGGAGCAGAGGTTGCAGTGAGCTGAGATGGTGCAATTGCACTCCAGCCTGGGTGACAGAGGGAGACTCCACCTCAAAAAAGAAAAGAAAGGAAAAAAAAAACATAGCACACAAAACAGACAGAGATCTAAAGGGATGTTTTTAAGAGCTCTCTCAGGATCTTCAAGAAAATCAGTGACACACTATGGAAACGACTCCACTTGGAGAGAATTCCACTCACTTAGTGGCATTAAACATACATTAAGGAAAGAAAGCAAGGTAAGCTTTATGTTTAGGCCAACTGCCATCTCTATTAATAAATTTCAGAGACCAACTTTGCCATTTTCATGGTTTAGTATATCAAAATCCATTAATTAATTTATAAATAACATTCTAGTATAGAAAATTTCTCTATTGAGTTCCCTGCAAACATTTTTTAATTCCCTTCAGATCCTTTCCTGTTGATTCTGCTGTTTCCACTGCTGCCAGAACTCTTTCTTAAACCTTTTATCTCTAATTATGTAATTTCCTTTTGTTTGAAAATCTCTATTAACTTCATATAGCCTTCAGAAAAAATATTAAAGCATCTAGTTTGGCATTCAGTGCCCCTCATAATCTGACCCAAATTTATGTCTCTGACCTTATTTTCATGCACATACCCCAAATCCCCACCCATGTGGTTCTATAGTTCATGTTTCACTTTAAATAAATGTTCTGTATCCTTTCATAATACTGAGTTATTGCAAATGCTGTCCCTTTGCCCAGAATATCACTCCTTCTTTTATGCCTGGCAAATTCTTCCAGACCAAATGTAACTTTTTGATTTTATGTGAACTCTCTCCTGAATCCTCTAGGCAGGCAGTCTTTGCTTCTTCTGGCTTCTGGGAGAAAAAACTATCGCCAAACCACATGTGTCACATTGCGTTGCAGTTTATTCATTTCCATACCTGACTCATCTGTGGACTACAAGGTCATCTGGTCCCAGGACTGTATAAATCATTATAGATTCCACAGCACATGGTATGGTGCTGACCTCGCAGAAAATCAATAAATTCTTGCCAAAGTAAATCAAGGCTTCAGAAACACTTTTTCATTGTACAAATTGCTTGGATTGATTCTTATTTCAAAAAATATATTTTTACAAGTATTTTAAAAGAGTCTTGATTTTACATTACAGGTAGGATGTAGTAGAGCATAGCAAACTAATACTTTCACTATACTTTTATGTGAAAAAGCTGCATAATTATAAAAATCATACTATTCCACAGAATTCTTTACCTATTTAAGAAAGAAATTAACATCTAACTTAATGCAACCTTTCCCAGATAATAAAAACTGAGGAAATTCTCCCCAGCTATTTATCTTAAATAAGACTAGCATAAGCCAAAACTTGACAAAGAAATTATGAAAAGAAAAATTAGAGACCAGTTTCTCTCATAAACATAGAGGTAAAAATTCTTAACAAAATGTTATTAATTCAAGCCACATTCAAAAAGGAAAATACAACACAACTAGTGGAATGTATTTTACCTGTAAAAGTCTGATTTTACATTTCAAATTCAATGTAATTTACCATAACAGAGAAAAAAAGAAAACTTACATGATTTTCTCAATATACACAGAGTAAGCTTTTGAATTGACATGTTACTGATGCAATTCGTAGCACACTGGTTATAGAAAAGAACTCCCTTAATCTGACAAAGATTATTTGCAAAATGTCACAAACATTATACTGAGTGTTAAAATATTGAAAACTTTCCCCTTAAAAATCGGGAGTTTAAAACGTATGCCCACTCTCACCATCTTTATTTGACATTGTATTAGAGATTTTACTAGTACTAGTGCAAAAGGTAAGAAAAAAATCCCTTAGAATTTTAAACAAAGACAGAAAATCTCATTATTAGCAGATAATATACCTAGAAATCCAAAAGAATTTATGGACAAACTATTAAAATCAATAAGTGAATTTTTAAAAGTCGCTGGATACAAGGTCAAGCCATAAAATCAATTGTATTTCTATGTGCCAGCCATTTAAAAAGTAAACAAATTTTAAAATATGCTATTTGCAATAAAATAAAACTTTTAAATCAATTCAGGTAAAGTTGTGGAGGACCTGAATTTTGAAACTAAACAATACTATTGAGAAGAAAGTAGTATATTGCTGTTCGATATTGTAAAGATATTTAATCCCAATTAATCTATTGATTCAATTAATAGCAATGAAAATTGTAGCACAAGTGTTTTCTGGAAACCGAACAGAAGGTTTAAAATTCATATGCAAATGCAAAGGACCAAGAATAGACATATTTTTAAGAACAAAGATGCTGCAAAGATGTAAATACTACCAAATCTTAAGACCTACTATGAAGCTCTAGTAATTCAGTCAATGCAATATTGGTTTAAAGTAGACAATTTACTAATAGAACAGAAGACAGCTCATATTTTTATAGTATATATATATTTACATTTCTTTGTTCATCTGATTTATGACAGTGATGACGACACAGTGTAGTTTGAAATATGTATTTTTTTTGTTTTTCCTATCAGTCATTCTGGTTCAATTGGATAGTTGTTTGACAAAAAGGTATTCTGATCCACTATCTCACATCATACAGCAAAATCAATTCCTTGTGAATATCAAATTTAAAAGTGAAAGATAAAAATCCGTTAGAGCAATATATAGAACATTGTTTGACCTTAAATTGGCTGATTACTTTAAAAGGACAGATTGCTAGGCCAAAAAGAAAAAAAGTAATTAATGGGACAATGTAAAAATTACAAACTTTTGTCATCAAAAGAGAGTGTGTAGAAAGTGAAAATGAAAGTCACAGAGTGTGAGAAATTATTTAAAATAAATATCAAAACCTCACAGAATATCTACAAATCAACGAAAGGTCCAACATTAGGTAAAATGGGAAAAACTTGACTATGAACAAACCTTTCACAAAAGAGATATTCAAATGACCAATAAACCTATGAAGAGAGGCTCAATTTTATTATTCATGAAAGAAATGCAAATTGAATCCATAATGCAGTAACTTCACATATAGACCAAAATGGCTAAAACCAAAATGAGGAAACATGCTTAGTGTTGGCAAGGGTATAGATCAACTGGAAAGTTTATATGATGCAGAAATATGTACAATCACTTTGGAAATTTGTTTGACATTACTTTCTAAAGCTGAACATATGCACACCCATTGACCCAATAATTTGATATATGTTAATTAAAAATGTGCTGAAATAGTCACAACACACTACTAATATTGTTGAAGAATTGGAAACTAAAATGCCTATCAACAGTAAAGTGGATGAATATTAGTTTAACCATGTACAATTGTTGGTTTTATAAGTCAAGTAGTTCAAATATTGTCAATATCATATTTTTCAACCTACACATTGTGGTATGTCAACACAATATCAGACAGCAATGAGAATAAAGATTCACTGTCATATGCAATAGCATAGATTAAACTCATAAACATGATGCCAAGCCAAAAAAAAAAGCCAGGCACAACATAGAATATATTGAATAACCCCATTCAAATAAAGCAAAAAAAAAAAAAAAAAAACAGCTAAAATAAGCTCTATCCTTAGAAGTAAATACAATCATTACGTTGTCCTTGCCAGGGTAGAGTAGTTAAAGGAGCTATAAATGAGGCTTACTGGGTTATGGCATCTCTTTATTCTTGATTTGGATGTTCTGATTTGAGCAATTTGTGTAAATTAATTGAGTGGTGTAATCATGATTGCTCACTCTTCTGCATGAATATTTTACTTCTATAAAAAGTAAAAAAGTTAAGCCAAGAAGCAGATACAGGAAAATATAAAAGTTATTGTTTTCTTTTTATAGAGATCACTGAAATGGGGTTTTGCAGTGAGAAAGTGAGACTGGACTCAATTCCCTGGGTAATGCATTTTATTTTTTTAAGAGACAGAGTCTTACTATGTTACCAAGGCTGGTTTTGAACTCCTGGCCTCAAGCAATCCTCCTGCCTCTGCCTACCAACGTCCTGGGATTACAGGTGTGAGCCACCACACCCAGCCCCCAAATTGCTATTAATATATTGTTCTGTATAAAATGACATTAGAAAATTATGTCTTAATCACTAATAAAATCTATAAATTATGTCCTTTTTTGTTTTTTGGTTTTATTTAGACAGAACCTCGCTCTGTCGCTCAGGCTGGAGTGCAGTGGCACAATCTCGGCTCACTGCAACCTCTGTGTCCCCAGTTCAAGCAATTCTCTGCCTTAGCCTCCCAATAAAAGTTATGTCTTAATCAATGAATAGAATCTATACTCTCTACTGAAAGCATTCAGTGATAGTTGGGGCCTTTTCAAAACATTTTCAAAACATTTTATATGTTTCTATTTCCATTTAGCTGAACATACCTTTCCAGGTCTATCATTAAAACCTGTGGACTGTTATGCCCTAGAGAACCAGGCACAATATTATTTACAATAGCCAAGATATAGAACAACCCAAGTGTCCAGCAGTGAATGAATGGTAAAGAAAATGTGGTGTACATATGTACAACAGGGTATTATTCAGCTATAAAAATTAAAGAAATATTGTCATTTGTAACAACATGGATGAACCTGGAAGACATTATGCTAAATAAAATAAGTCAGATACAGAAAGACAAATACTGCATGGCCTTGCTTATCTGTGGAATCTAAAAAAGTCAAACTCATATAAGCAGAGAGTAGAATGGTGGTTGCCAGCAGCTGGGGCACTGGGGAAATGGGGAGATGTTGGTCAAAGTGTCAAATTTTCAGTTATAATCTGAATACATTCTGGAGCTATAATGTACAACATGGTGGCTATAGTAATAATACTGTATTGTGTACTTGAAATTTTCTGAGAGTAGAACTTAAGTGTTCTCACCACACTCACACATACATTCACACATGCAAACATGCACAAAACAGTAACTATGTGAGGTCATAGTGAATATGTTAATTAACTTGACTGTGGTAATCATTTCACAAGAGATATATATATCAAATCATAATGTCTTACATCTTGAATGTATATAATTTTTGTTTGTCATAGGTGAAATCAATCCTTGACTTTGTACATACTTGTCAAACAGACATAGAATTTTATGTTAAATGCATTGAAATGAAACTAATCAAGCCATGTCACTTCTAACAAGAGTTTTCTCCTTCCCTTTGGTGATGACACAACATCACAGTCTGCACTGAAGTCTATTAGCATGAAAGTTGTTAGTATGGGGTTTAGAACTATCTCTTCTCAGAGGACTATGCAGTAACACAAAGAATATGTTCTCATAGGAGCAAAATAGTAATTTTAAGCCAGTGATGCAAAAATTAACTGCTTTAGTATAGGTAAATATACATTTTTTAAAAGACATTTGAAAAATATTCATGAAAAATAAGTTCTCTATGATATGAGCTGTTTTATGTCATCTGATCTGAATACAATAATGAGCATATTTTTAAGACAAGCTTTATACAACATTGATTGCCACAGAAGGCCTGTCTTGTAAAAAATATAATGCCCATATACTATCTTCCTTATTGTAACATAAACAACAATAATATCTGGACACAAAGTTGAAAAGGAGCTTGGGGAATCTTAGTGTCTGACAGCTTATGCATCTATTATAATTACTGAGATGTTACCAAAAATATGATTGTGTTGAAGGGAGGGAAGTAGGAGACATTAATGGGCTGGCCATTACTAAAACAAAGGACAACACTGTTTCTTTGTATCTGGATCACAGTTCTTTGGATCATGAGGGAATACGCAGTCCTCATTAATATTTTGCCAGGTGCAAGAGACATGGTGGTGTTGCTGAAATAGGCATTGATACTTGATACTTGATATACCTACAGCACATCATTTTTATCTTGTTTTAGTTCAGACTTTAGAGTCATAGAAAATATTTTGAATTTCAAATCATTTGATTCAACTTGATGAAATCTCTTTTAGAATACAAAAAGGAATGGTAGGGCTAAGTCATGTTTTCTGACTTCTCTCTCACAATTTTGGACAGTACAAGAATGGAGCCATGGAACTATGAAGGGCACAGCCAGCCTCCTTGCCCCTGCAAATTGTCAGACAGGATCTCGTATACCCAAGGATCCCATAGGGGCTTTTGGATTCACCTTTATGAAACTTTGGCAGGCTATCTTTTGTCCCCAGAGAAAAAGGGTCAACTAAATGGACTTGAAAAAATGGCCCCATATTAAAGGGACCTGGCAGTGCTCAAAGATTGCTTAGGTAAGCATCTGTGGAGATGAAAGAATGAGAATTCTGTGGAGTCCTGTCCTACCGCACTGTATAGTTTTGAATTGCCTGCTGGAGTGTGCTAGGCAAGCCTGAGTTTCCTCTGTGCCCCTGGTAAGGCTGTGTACTCTAAAGGTCAGAAGAAAGATTAATAAGAGTAGACATAAGCAGAGTTTCCAGATTACCTCTTTACCCATGTATCATTCATACATTATTCATCAGTTCTTCTCTCATGCACTGAGAACTGAGATAAGCTCTGGGGACCAAAGACAAGTATGATGTGGACCAAGTTCTGAAGGAGCATCCAGTCCAGCGGAGGATGACAGGCAGGAAAACAGATAAGGGCCACAAAGTGTTGTGAGGAGTCTGAGAAAATCAGGGTTGAGTTGGGGAGAAAGGAGCCATGTCGAACTGGAACATGAATCTTTAAGCTTTTTGTCCCATGGATCCATTTGAAAGTTGGTGAGATTTAATTCCTATTGCTTCTAAATTCAAGCAAATGCTCATCAAAAATATTTATTAAATATATAATTAAAGGTGACAGTGTTTGTACTGTAAGTTGAATTACAGAGCCATATTACTTCCCTAATTCTTGAGCATATAAAAGGAAATTAACGTGTATATATATATATATATATATATATATATATGTCTTATAGTAAGAAAAGTAATGTGTATTTTTCTATGTTTCTCTGAAAATGCCATGGTAAAGGGGAAAGAATATGGGCCATTTGTTCTACCCTTGGCTTTGAAACTGACTAGCTGTGTGATCTTGGCCAAGTCACTTAACTTTGGCCTCAGTTTCCCTGTATGTAAAATTTAAAAAGCCCTCATTCTAGATTATAATGGTTACACAAAAACTCAAAGCCTAAAAGTAGAAAAAAATATCAAAAGTGTAAATCATTACTAATGTATTTCTGTGTATAAATAGACTTTAGAGAACAATTAGATGAATTTGGACCACACTGAAACTCAAATCAAATTGGAAACCAGATGGCTGATACCCCAAATCCCCTCATGAGATAACTCTCAGGAAGTCTATCTGCTTGAGTTCCCCAGTTTCCAGATGGAAGTTGGGGTCTCTAGATATTATAATCTGGTGAATTATTTATTTTTCTGTTTTCTCATGAGTGCTCAAGAAAATGTGTTTTTGGGATTGTAAAGAATTTAAATTCTGACTGGTATCCCCAGAATATGCAATAAATGGTCCTTATGAATATCGGTAGAAAACTTGAAAGAGTACAAGGTAAAATTCTGTATTTGATATATTCAGTTCTATTCTCACCTATAGCAGCTCAGGACTTCTAAACTTGACTTAAAATCAACTCCCTTCTTCTAGTTTCCTCCCCTGTCCTATCCATTAATAATGCACTACTGGATTAATCTTTCAAAGCATCTCTACTCAATAGAATGTTCTGTGATGATGGAAATGATTGGCATCTCTCCTGCCCAAGATAGAAGCTACTTGCTACTGAACACTATTGAGCCTTTGAAATATGGCTAATGCAATTGAGGAGCTAAATTTTTCATTTTATTTAATTTTAGTTAATTTAAATTTAAATTTGAATAACTACATGCTGGTGGCTTCTGCAATGAACAATTACCGTTCGGAAGCACAGCCTTGACTGTGTCTCTCCTGTACTCCAAACTTTCTATAGCTTTGCTCTATAATGTGCCATTCGAGTCTCTTAAGCTGGCATTCAAGAAATTCCGTAAGCTGGCCAGGCGCGGTGCCTCATGCCTGTAATCCCAGCACTTTGGGAGGCCGAGGCGGGCAGATCACGAGGTCAAGAGATCCAGACCATCCTGGCCAACATGGTGAAACCCTGTCTCTACTAAAAATACAAAAGTTAGCTGGGCGTGGTGGCACGCACCTGTAGTCCCAGATACTCGGGAGGCTGAGGCAGGAGAATTGCTTGAACCTGGGAGGCGGAGGTTGCGGTGAGCCGAGATCGCACCACTGCACTCCAGCCTGGCGCCTGGTGATGGAGTGAGACTCTGTCTCAAAAAAACAAACAAACAAACAAAAAAGAAATTCCATAAGCTGTTCTCAAACTTTGCTTTTTATATGATCAATATTTCATCCAAAGTAAATATTTGCCATTCGCAAACCTATTATATTCTAGCAACTATATTTTCCTTAGGGAATTTGTTTTGTTTCTGATGAGAATGACATTTTATTCATCTAATTATATCTGATGTTGAAATCGCTCAACTCAATTTTTTCCACCTGTATAAAATTTTTTCTCATTCATTTGAGTTAGTATTTCTCACATTCATAAAAGTGTGTAACTCTTTCTTATAACATTTAGTACATTTTACTGTATATTTTAACTATTTATGTACATATGTTAAACCTACTATTTAATTTTAAACTGTTGGCCATGTCAAACTTAACCTTGTATCCATCCTGGCTCCTTTCACATAGAAGGAATAGAAATTAATTATTAAGCACAAGCCAATAGAATAGGATTTAAATCCCAGTGACCTGACTTACTGCTTGTGTAATTGATTTCCACAATGCCAAACACACAGCAGGTGCTCAGTGAATGCTAACTATTAAGTAAGTACCAAAGACCTACATTTATGATTGCCACAGCAGACTGTCATAACTACTTTTGATGCACAAGTTAAAAGGTCACATTCCTTTATTGAAAGAAAAACAAGATCAGCAAATATCTTGTCTCCCAAGACTGAATGCTGTAGAAAGAAGCTTATTTGCCCTCACAGAAGGAGTTCTTGTTCTACATTCATCTCTCTCACCAGCACTGAAAAGTAGAGTTTAGGTCAGAATGTCAGGAAGACTTGAAGCTTAGCCCCAGGGCAGGAACAAGAGCAAGTCATCAGGAAGCTATTCCTTGGCAAAGGCAGCCCCATGTCCCAGAAAAACATGTGGTTTCCTGCCTTCCTGCCATCTACCTTGTTCCCATGCCAAAACTCACTGTTTGCAGCAGTGGAGTTGAATGGCCTGTTTTCTTTGGGCCTTAGCTTGAATGGAATTATAAGGATACATAGGTAAAAATGGAAGAGCACAGACTTAAAGGAAAACTGCATTTGATAGAATTCTTTGTGCTTTACTTTTGAACACTAATCTTTGTGTTGATTATTTAGTCTGACTTTTTCCACAATGCCTGAAATCAAAGGCTTTCAAAACTATAGAGAATTTTAAAGAATTTGCTCAGACGTCAAATTCTACTGAACTATTGATGATTATCTTTAAATTATCAAGTTCTTGATTCAAAAATATTTCTAAGGAAATGTCATTATTTGCATCTGCAAAAATCACTTGAACTAACTTCAAACTTACTTTAAGCTAGTGATAGTAGCTGATCTGCTTTAATGGACTAATAGGTTATAACTAATCTAGGTTTGAATCCCAGTTTTCTATTTGCTTACTATGTAAATTATTTTCTTATCTGTTAAAGTCAGTTTCTTCAGGGTTTGAATCTGTGCTGGGCCACTTTAAAACTTTACGTCTCCCACAATTTACTTAATTTCTCTAAGCCTGAGTTTTCTCATTTATGAATAAGCTACTTGATAATAATAATAATAATTCTCACCTCATAAAAATGTGTTTAGGTTTGAACAAGAATAAGAGGAAATGAATAAATCATTTTGCCAGAACATAGCACATAGAAGACACTCAAACATGCTTAACTGCCTTACGTCTTTCATTTGCACTAAAACAAATGTTATCTAATGTTTAACAACAGTGCCTTCTCTGACTAGGTTCTTTATAACCTCTCTATGTTGACTGTACTATTTTTTAAACCCTTTATTTGTAAGTGGTTTTGCTTTGCTGAAAAGGTAAAATGAGTACAAAGAACTATCATATACAACTTACCAAGGTTCACCAATTAATTGTTGATATATTGTTCCAGTTGCTTTATTATTTGCGCTCTCTCGCCATTATACACATTGACATGAATATATGTCTGTATATTGTTTTTTAACCACTTGAAAGAAAGAAAGTTATGCTCTTTATCCCTAAATACTTCAGTGTACATTTCCTAAGGAAAGGACATTCTCATACATAATCATAATCATGGTACAGTTATTAACCTCAGAAACATTGACAGTTATAAAAATACATTTGTCTAATCCATATGCCATATTCCAAATTTGTCAGTTGACTCAGTTAAATTCTTTATAGCACTTTTTTTTCTTTCAGTACAGGATCTAACCCAAAATCAAGTATCATATTCATTGTCCTGCCTCTCTAGTTTCCTTTAATTTTGAACTGTACTTGAGCCTTTCTTTGTCTTTCATGACATTAATACAAGTGAAAAGCCTGTTCACAATTATCCGAGCCTGGAATTGACTTGTGTGAAAGATAACCTTTAGGATGGCTCCCAGTGATCCCCACCCATGAGTGTTTATGCCTTTGTGTAATCCCCTGCTCCTTGAGTGTGAGCTGGCCTTAGTGATGCTTGTGACAAACAGAATATGGCTAAAATTAGGTGATGTCACTTCCAAGATTACACTACAAAAAGCCAGTGATTCTCTTTCTATCTCTCTCAGAGTACCTATTCTGAGGGAGAAGTAATCTAGGAACTGCTTTATGGAAAGGTCCATGTGGGAAGGAACTGAGGTTCACAAGCAACAGATGGGGAGGATCTGAGTCCTGTTTAAGAGCTACGTAGTGAGCTTGGAAGTAGATCTTCCAGTTGATCCTGGGGATGACAGTAGCAAGTCCTAGCTGACAACTTCATTGCAGTTTTTTGAGGAACCCTGAGCTAGAATCACCCAACTAAGCTGTTCCTGAATTATTAAATCACAGAAGCCATCAAACGACAATCTTATTGTTCTAAGCCTCTCTGGTTTGTGGCAGTTTATTATGCAATAGTAGATATATAAATTTCATTTTACATATAAAAACATTATTTTTATAAAATTTTAATAAACAGGAATTTATAGGAATTCAATCACCTTATCAGTCAAAAAGAAGATTGTTTTCTTCAGCAGTTATTTAACATTTGAGGGAATTTTACTATCC
The DNA here is from genome assembly GCA_963573385.1 of Cacajao melanocephalus. NCBI lineage: Eukaryota > Metazoa > Chordata > Mammalia > Primates > Pitheciidae > Cacajao > Cacajao melanocephalus. The sequence continues at coordinate 102,998 of CAUYLG010067948.1, forward strand.
ACAAAATGACCTGTGAATTGGAGTAGATAACATGTGGTTACCTTGATATATTCACGGAGTTCTATATAAAGTGCACACTATATAAAGGGTTCTAATTGAAGGAAGGAGTGACGGGTCAGCAAGATGATGAAGTAGGAAGCTCTGGGTCTTCTTTTCCCCCACAAACTTACCAGTACAGTAAAAATTGATTGACAAATTCTCTTCTTGAGAAATCCAGAAGCTAAGGGAAAATTTCCTGCTCACCAGGCAACCGCAAAACCACACTCAAGGAAGCTGGTAGGGAAATTGAGGACATGCTCTCTCTGGAGACCCTGCCCCTGCGCAGCGCCATAGGATCAAACACCTGACTAATAATGCATTCGATCATCCAGTGTTGTTGTGCCCTAATATTTTCACAGGGAAATAGTAGTTACTTTACTATGTTATTTTCTTCTTATGCCATTTTATATTATTTTTAAGGCATTATCATGATTTCTTATAGATTTTGTCCATAGATAAGCTGTATTTTACTATATGTTATTAACATTTGTCTAAAAAGAGAGCTGGCCAGGTGTGATGGCTCACGTCTGTAATCCCAGCACTTTGGGAAACCAAGGCAGGTGAATCGCCTGAGGTCAGGAGTTTGAGACCAGCCTGACCAACATGGTGAAACCCCGTGTCTACTGAAATACAAAATTAGCCAGGCATGGTGGCGGGCACCTGTAATCCCAGCTACTTGGCGGGACTGAGGCAGGAGAGCAGGAGAATCGCTTAAACCCAGGAGGCGAAGGTTGCAGTGAGCCTGGATCGCGCCATTGCACTGCAGCCTGGGCGAAGAGAGAGACTCAGTCTCAAAAAAAAAAAGTATACTCCAGAGGGAGAAATAGATTTTATATTTTTCTATTGGTATTAATTATCAATGAAGACATATGGCTCTCTTTTTTGAAAACTGGATCATTTAGGAAGACCAAGGCGGGTGGATCACGAGGTCAGGAGTTTGAGACCAGCCTGACCAACATAGTGACACCCCGTCTCTACTATAAATACAAAAAATTAGCTGGATGTCGTGGTGGGCACTTATAATCCCAGCTACTTGGGAGGCGGAGGCAGGAGAATCTCTTGACCCCGGGAGGTGGAGGTTGCAGTGAGCGAGATTGCACCACTGCACTAAAGCCTGGTGACAGAGCGAGACTCCGTCTTAAATAAAAAAAAAAGAAAAGAAAACTGGATCATTTTGCCATAAAGTATACAGATTCTATATGAAGGCTTAAGCCTCTCTGGTTCCACCCAGAAGCCATTGGGAGTTAATTCTGGTCAGTATAAAGGAGGATATTGGTGGTCGTCCCAGATATTTCCAGGGATAGCAATGCTGAGGAAAGCCTCGTGACAAAGATGGTATAACAGAAATATTCTTTGCTTGAAGCAAGAACCAAATATTGAGAGGGTGGGGCTGAGTATTTTGGTTTTAGAAAATAGGAATTAAGGCAGAAATTAAGTTGAGGAGGTTGGAGATACTTATTCGAATGAAAATAAGGTATTGATAGGACAGAGAAAGGGAAATGTTGGAGGGTTTGACCTCCACAGGCAGTGATTTTTGGAAGACATGAGTAGAAATTTAACTGGGTACAGTGGGTCAGAGGGCACTTGAAAGCTAGAAGTCCTTCAACATCTCCTCCGTCATTGCTTTGATGTTAAATATTCTTTAAAAGAAAAGGGCATTATCTCCACTTTGTTTGAACGGCAGTTTCTCTAATTTCTAGAGCTTAATTTAATGAGAAAATGCCTATGATGACACTCTACCTCTTAGGGGCTTTAATATTGTGGTGAGTCACCAGCTTGATGGATAAGGTCAAGAAAACATGTGACTTTGCCACTCGCCCCTCATCTGGGCAAATATCCAGTTGGCCTCATCAGTAGGCCAGTTCTCATTATGAAGAAATTTGAGATTTAGCCTTGTGCCTCGGAGACACCAGAGGCCCAAATATCAGAATATTTGCTGAAAATTTCCAAAGTTTTGTATTAGTTCACCTGATCTTATTATAGAATCATACTATGACTTCTGCTTGTATCATTGCAAGTGACCCATTTTCAGTTCCTGTATCAGAAACAGCACATTTTAAAATAGATCTATCATTTTCTAGCAAATGTTTGAAAGGTTCAAACCTTTCAAACATTTGCTAGAAAACAATAGAAAACCTTTCAAACATTTGCTAGAAAACAATAGATCTATTTAAAAATCTGATAATATAGGTAAAGCTAACTTAGGCTTTTCATATGAAAGGCATATGAAATTTAAGCTTTTCATATAAAAGGCATATGAAAAGCCTAAGTTAGCCTTACCTATATTATCAGTCCATGTAACTCATTTACTTATGTACTACTACCTTTTTAAATGATTATCCCATTTTCAATTAGAATTTCTACCAAATCAAAACTCATGATTGTAAAAACTCCATTCCTTTTAGAAGGTATTTGCCAGTGGTACAAAAGATTTTTCCAGATACTAGGATTTAATTCTTTCTCCACATCTAGTCAATTTGCAACTTCTGCCAACATACTAAGAAAACTCTGTAGCTACATCTTCAGCTTCCTGGAACAACAGAGAAAATGTTTCCTTTTTTTTTTTTAATTTATTTTTGATGAAACCAGGTGGCTCTCTTTTTAAAAAACTGAATGTTAAAAACTTTAAAAAACACTTTCTACTTCCCCATGTCTCACCGTTTGATCTGTTTATCTAGCACGCTATCTCCATACTTAACCCTTCAGAAAAATACTTGAAGCACCCCCGTCTGGAAAGTAAAGGGATACAGCAGTGTTTCCTAAACTTCTTACATTCAGGGCCCCGTACCCTCTTAGAAAATTGTGAATATCTCGAAGAGATTTTGTTTAGATGTGTTATAGCTATTAATATTTATCATATTAGAAACTGAAAAAATTTAAAAATAATAATTCATTTAAAAATAACATTAAACCCATTAAATATTAACATAGATAGCATGAAATATTTTTTTTGAAAAATAACTATATTTTTGAATAATAAAAGTAATGAATGTTAGTGAGCAGAATTGTGTTTTACTTTTTAATTCTTTAATGTGTGGCTTAATAAAGAATAATTAGATTTTCATATTTGGGCTGCAATCAACCCATTATGACATGCTCTTTCGGCTGAAGTATAAAAAGGAAATCTGACTCATGTAGACATGGAATTGGAAAAAGAAGTACATTAATAGCCTTTTCAGATAATTCTTCATTTAAACTCAATAAATGGTAGTTTCTTAAAGGTTAATTGCAATGTAGATTTGAAGCCATATCTTTTAATAACATTTTAATAATCAATACACTTTTCATACTCTATTACTTTAAATTCCACCAGTTTCTTTTGTGCTTTAAATGGATCTTTTACACATGCATGACTTTCTGTAACACCATTCATTGGTCATTTGAAAAATATTGGTTTCCTGGGTTGTGCATATCTTCTAAGTGTCAACACATTTCATTAATATAAAAAACCAACAACTGTTAATATCCTTACTATTCTCATTAGAAAAATCTAATGCTGGGAAGCTGCTAAGCACATGGTGGCAAGAACCAAATTTCTAAAATGTTAATTTTTTTCTTGAAAGTCTTAATTATATATCACTGGTAACAAATATTGTTAGTTGTTTTCCTTGAAGTGACAGTCTCATTTCATTCATTTTTGAGAAAAAGTCTGCAAAATACCCACTTCTTTTTTAAAATAGCTTTATTGAGATATAATTCATGTATCACAGAATTCACCTATTTAAATTTTACAATTCATTGGCTTTTGGTATATTCACAAAATTTTGCAATCACCACTACAATTTTAGGACATTTTTGTCACCTTAAAAAGAAACTTCATATTCATTAGCAGTCACTCCCCATTTTCACCCAACTCCCAAATCCTAGGAAATGATAAATAGAATCAACCAATGCATGCTCTTTTGTGTTTGGCGTCTTTCATTTAGCATAATGTTTTCAAATCTCATCCATGTTGTAGCATGCATTAGTACTTCATTCTTTTGTATGGCCAAATAATATTTTATTATGTTATTAGATTGACATACTATTATATGGATTATATATATGGTATATGGATATGACATTATATATGGATATATCATATTTCATTTATTCATCAGTTGATGGACATTTGGATATATGGCTATATCATATTTATTCTATTTTATGGATATATCACATTTTATGTTATTGGATATAGATTATATGGATATATCATAATCATTATATGGATATTCCATATTTTATTTATTTATTCATCAGTTGTTAGACATTTGGTTGTTTCCACTTTGGGCTGTTACAAATAATGCTGCTATGAGCAGTACAACTTTTCATGTAGACAGACACAGTTTCAGTTTTCTTGGGTATACATACTAGGAATGAAATGCTGAATCATATGTTAATTCTACGTTTAACATTTCGAGGAACTGCCAAACTGTTTTCTACACTGTCTGCCATTTTACGTTCCATTCCCACAAACAATGTATGAGGGATTAATTCTCTGTATCATTGTCAAGAGTTATTATTGTCTGTTATTTTAAATTAAACCATCCTAGTGGATGTGAAGTGAAATCCTACAGCTTTTTCTAATTGGCTAACAAAGTTCAGCATCTTTTCATGTGTTATTGGCCATTTGTATATCTTCTTTCAAGGTATTTCTTATTGGAAAATTTGCCCATTTTTAATTGGGGTATTTTTATTGTTTAGTTTTGAGAGTTATTTATATATCTGAAAAATAAACTCTTAACAGATTACGATTTGCCAGTATTTTCTCTCATTCTGTAAGTTGTCTGTTTACTTTGTTGATGATATTCTTTGAAATACAAATGTTTTTAATGTTAATGAAGCTTAATTTATCTAAATCTTTCTTTTGCCGGTTGTGCTTTTGGTGATCTAAGAAAGTATTTCCTAATCCAAGGTCACAAAGATTTATTGCTATGTTTTATTCTAAGTGTATTACAGTTTTAGCTTTCACACATAGGTATATAAGCCATTTCAAGTGAATTTTTATAAATGATGTGAAGTAGAGTTCCAAATTCCTTTTTTTACACCTGGATATCTAGTTTTCCTAGCATCATATGTTGAAAAGACTCTTCTTTCCCTATAGAATTTTTTCAGCTTCCTGTTGATAGTCAAATGACCATGAACGTTTAGCTCTAGCTTCTCTGTTCTACTTCCTTGATCTGTGTGTCTATGCGTATACCACACAGCCTTGGTTACTTCAACTTTGCAGACAGTTTTGAAATCCAGAAGCGTGAGTCCTTTGTTCTTTTTCAAAATAACACTTTTTCAAAATTATCTTGGTTCTTCAAATATCCACTTTTGAATAACCATAATTTGTTTGTTGGTTATTCCTTTAAGTAAAACTTATGTTCTATGACAGAAGTGGCTAACTTAGCTCTCAACTCAATCACATAAGCTTTTTTTTCCTCCGAGATAACCATTGTATTTCATACTATGTAGCAGAAGTGCTTTATACTTACTTATTTTATTACGTGGAATATTGAAATATGTGCACTGAAAGTTCAATAATTGATAAACTCAATTATACTGCCTTATTAAAACATTTTTAAGAGAAATTTTTTTTTTTAATGTGTGACAGTGAAGAACACAATGACTACTAGTATGTTTTGGTGCCACCGGCTTGATTTCTGTTCATAATGGCACCAGCAGTGTTGCCCACCATCTATTTTGCATGATCATCTTAAATGTCAACACAGTGAAAAAGTAAAACTTTTTCAGCATATGTAGTAAATCAAATGTGATTTTAAAAAATTCTGTGATGAGTAAACTTCTAAAATGGGATTTTACTAGCCTCATAACATCAGAAAAATAACAATATTTAAAAACATTTTATTATATATACTTAAATGTGTGACATGATGTTTTGATATACTAATGTTGATACACATGCACAGTGAAGTAATTACTACAGTCAAGCAAATTGACATGAACATACTCATCATCAAAGTTTAACTCATGTTTTATTACATATATTTTTAAAACCACTTCCACTAAAAATAATTGTCCAACTAATCTTGTCATGGTTATAACTATTTAACCCTGATAGAAAATATAGTTATTATTTGCGCTATTATAACTAGGATAAGGATACTTTTTCAGTGTTTTAAAATTTTTTTTTGAATTGTAATAGTCTATGATTGTATACTAAAATATTTTCCACATGCAACCTCATGTGTGGTTCCAGAATTTGAGATACCATAAAACATTTTAGACAAAGTATCCTTTCAGTGAAATTTATAATTTTTCAACTAGTAATTACCAAATGCCAGAATTAATTTTTCTCAGATAATTATTCCTTTAGCATAGTTGACAATCCCAGGGATTTAACTCATTCATTAAAATGCAATAATAATTTCTCTAGTGGTTTTCACGACCACTAATGACATGCATTATTATGCATCACTAATTTTCATGAAGAACAATAAGATACTATTTTATTAGTATTTACATATTCAGAACTATACTTTGTTGCATGCTTATGAGAAAATGACAAACCAGCCTAGATCAAATTAACTTCAGGGTTTTTTTCTTCTTACAAAGTAAATAACTTGCTATATCAGTATTTGATGTTAGAGTCACTACTGAATATTTTTATGATTGTGTAATTTTCATTATAATTAGAATGAATATATGGCTCAGAAGTACAGTAGTTAAATTATTAAAGTGAATATATCTGATGATAAATGTGAGTAAATTTGGAACTAAAAATTTAAAGTATTTTAAATTTAGAATTTAAGGAAATTGTTCAGATTAAATGCTCTAATGTTTTTTCTTTGATATTTTACATTTGTTATCACTGTTACTTTCCAAATTACTGCTTATTAATTTAAAAACAAGTCAATTAACTTACTGAACTACCTATTTCAATTTCTTTCCTGTGTAAAATGTTTTATGGTGCTGATGTTTCAGTGTTTACATTAGTACTCACTAAGATAATTACTTTTGATAAAGGTAAATTTCAGAAAACAAAAAGAATCAAGCTTTTCTCATTTTTATCTCAAAAACTTATTGTCAGTTTTATAAGCTAGAAATTGAGAATAATACAGTACCTCAGAGTTTAAAGCTGAATTGACAGCTTTTTTTTTATCAAAGTGTTCACATATGCTCATTAACTTATTAAGTTAGAAAATCACTAGTTGGCATGCAAATGTTTTATCAGATAAGGTAGACTTTATTCAAAATGGTATGATTTCTCTTTAAGATTACAGGTTCTCATTGCAAAGACATGCTATTTTAGCCCTGTTTGCAGGAAGCAACAGTGACATGCAGGGACTGATTAGTTTAAATCACAGATGTGTTTGCCTTAGGGAAGTAGCAGTAGCCTAGTTTTCCCCATAAAGGTGACAGCCAGAATTCATATTCTATTTAATCCAAACCCACAACTCTTCCAGTTCTAGTAGTTCAGTAATTAAACAGGAATATAGTAAAGAGGAAAGGGAGATTGTCTCTATAAACATTTAATGTCTGCATGTTTTTTCTTAGGCTAAAACATTAATTCTATGTATTGCTGAGGAGTGGCTCTCACTAAGGTGACATCAGTAAGCAACACATTTGTATGGGATTTGAAATTTTCATTTGCATCAGTCATCAACACATGGTTGGGTATTTTTCAGGAAGAGAACACACATTTAATTTGACATTTTCTTGTTGAACTTGAGGCAGCCAGCTTCCCTGGTTTTATTCCATTTTTCATCCCACCAAACTTTCCCTCCTACTCATCAAATAATCATGGCATTCTTCACCATAAAACATAGGCAGATGGGTTCTTGTGTCATTATTTGTAATCCAATTGAAAAGATCTGTTTTTGCTTCTGGCCCCCATTCCATCGTTCTCTAAAATCAAGATTCAGTTCTTTAGATTTACAAACTTTCTTAGTGATGAAATGAAACTTATCAACAGCATTTTTTTTTCCAACTTTCTCATGTACTTTCTAGTTCTGCATAATTTGCGAGCAAAAGTAATTCATATAAAATGTTGGAACTCTTTTGCTTAATTCAATAACAGTAGCACAGTTTTAAAATGTAAAGTACCAAATAAGTGTTATACAATAAGAGCAATTTTACTGGAGTCATCTACTCTTTCCCATAAATGTAAATGCTTCATTATTTAAGCATGCATTTAAAGATCATTTACTTGCTTTCTATTTACGCATTGCCATTTACTCTGAATTACCTCATAACTGGATTATTTCTCACTTTATTTTAAAAACTGCTTGAAGCATCTAAAAAGTACTTTTTAAGAGGTCATTCTCTAAGAGTAGCTATCCAGGTTACATTTTCCCCCTCAGTTGCTATGTTCCAAATTATTTGTTGATCAAGAGAAGGAAATACAATATTATGTCTTTAAACTGCTCAATCAATATTCAAGTACCCAAGTCCTTTTATTTCTTTTAACATATAAAAACGATGTAAATCTAATGAGTAAAAAATAAACAGAGAGCAAGGCCCACTGGACATATGACATATGACAAAAATAAAAATCAGTTTAATGCAAAGCAGCATTTTCTCATTCAATGTATTAATACAAACCCTCATTATTTATCCTGGGCAGCAGGAGGCTATCTTCAAAGTTGATAGCAGTGGATTAGACTTAGTTAAATCTTTGCATAACTATGTATCTAGATTTTTAGCTTTACTGTGATGAAATTTATATTCTATCTTTGGCAGACATTCTAACCTGATTTTATTATAAATTATAGATGTATCTCAGTGGGAAAGAGAAAAGGGAAGGTGAAAATTACATAAGGAAATCAGTTTTTTAGCTCATTAGCTTGTCTTTATACCTTGCCCTCGGTCTACCTTGCCCTCGGTCTACCATCTTCTTTCTTTTTATCTTTCCAATCCATCCATAAAAATAACTTGAAAAAAAAGTGCCTCATAAGAAATACAGATTTTCCAGAGACAAGCAACAAAATCATTGAAATTTACCAGTGTGTGATTTTCACCAGAAGGCAAATATACCATAATGCTCTTTGAGTCATATAAACCAAATGCTGGTTATTGTATTCTAAGTTGCCTACTGCATAGGCAGCACAGTGTATGGGAAAAGTTAATTCTAAAAAGACAAAAAAAAAAATCTGCTTCAGAGATTTGACATTCTAAGAACAACTTGACACAAGTTATTTTTGATAGATAAATGATAAAAATAAGCTAGAAGTGACATAAAGATTTTTACTCAACTGATAGATTTTTCTTTAAACGGATTACTATCTAGCATCATGTAGTAAAAGATTCATCTTACTCAGGATTAGGAAACTGCTGATTTTGACTCGGAGTTGATTGGATGTGACCTTGGTTATGTCATTGAACATCTCTGGGCCTCAAATGTATTGTCTAAAGAAAACAAAACTGTTTGAATAATCCTTAACTCATAGTGATTAATCTGTATTAGTTCCTATGAGAAAAAGTGTCTTTTTAAGGACAGGTGTTTTCATGTTAAAATGTTTAATGACTTCTTTTTTATCACATCTCTTTAATTTTTGTCTGGTGCTTAAGATTCTCATATGTATAATATAAACACGATACATGTTTATTTATTTTTAACAAAATGAACAATTGATTTTTTTCCTACATAGTTAAGCACATCTCAGGATATCATTTCTCACAGCACTCTCTAAAGTATCATAATTGTGCTCATTTTTCAGGTAAAGTCTTGGAGACACAGATTTAGTAGCTAACTCAGGATCATGTAGACAGTAAACGGGAAACTGAGATTCAAGTTCAGACAGTCCGACTCTGCACTCTAATGTTACAGCATTGCTGATTTCGCTGTACTCTCACTATCTTTCTAAAACAGAGGTCTATGTGTTCACTCCTGACTACAAGTCTTTACCTCTTATTTCCCACCCTGCATGCCTTTCTCACATCTCTCTTCTCCAGACTTCAAATGACACAGTGCTCTGATCAGTGCTAACCGATCAGTGCTAACTGATGGGAGTTGGCATCTGAAAGGAATTCTATGGCTCATCATTGTACAAATGGCAGTGGCTCCAACTGTGTTTCAAAGTCCTGACTTCATCAAAGCACCTGTGCTATGCCATAAACTCCTCAGTTTACATTTGATTTTTCCCCACATTTGCAATGTCCCTGTATTCCCTCACAGGTAAATGTACCATTAAGAGTTTTCAAATAAAAACTTTGGAGGAATTCTGTATCACTCCCTCTCCCTCCTTCTCTGTACCCATTTTTCTTCTTTCTCCTAGTCATTGACCTTAGTCCTCATCATTTCTCATCTGGATTATTACTATCGCCTTCTTATCTGCTCCCTGGGCCTCCTGCCATGTCCTATTCCAGTTCTTCTAGCATAAATATGACACAATAATCTTATCCTTCAGTTCTTCTCCATTGTTTCAGTGTCAAATCAACTCTTTTTTATAATTTCTAAGGCCTTTCCTGATCTCTCTCCCCGTATTTTTTCTGCTCCTGACACTTCACCTCATGTGTGGTTCAGCAAACTTCTCTAAGTCTTCCAGCCCTTCCTCTGCATTCCTCCACTAAAATTAACAGGCAGGGCACATTCTCTCAATGTTTAGGGCCTCAATACCTAGCCAGTTTAATATAACAGTTAAGAACTGAGACTTCGATGCTACACAGACCTGGTTTAAATCACTGACTCATCACTTACTAGCTTATTTGGGTGAATTTAGGCAAGTAATGTGATCTCCTTGAGACTGATTCGTCAAATGGGGATAATGAAGGGCTTACCTTGCAGAGTTGTTAGGAGGATTAAATAATTAACATAAAGTCCTCGTTATGATACTTGGAACACAGTTTACTGTGTTTGCTTATGATAACTATTGATACTCCTCCTAAAGCAATGCATTGAATTGAATGAATGAAATCATAAAATTTATAAATGCATTAAACTTTAAAAAATTAATAATATATATGGAATTACATAATGTACAGGAACATACAATGTGTATAGGAATTTCTATAGAGGAAGAGATTGATCTTCTGGGTCAGAGATGGAGATGTCTAGAATGAGGCCAAGTATCTAAAGAAAAAAATTTCAGATTTGTGAATTTTCTGTCTTAAAATTTGTTCCATAGTTAATATTAGTTTAGTAAAAAAGGAACAATCCCAAGCTTGTTTGAGGTCAGGCTTTCACTTTATGTTTCCATTGCCAAATTCTTGCCCCAAGAGAGATACTTTTTTACTACTTCCAAGATCACAGTCTTTGTTCATCTCTACTGAATTAGAATAAGCACAGTGTGCCTTCTATTGATAGAGCCATCTGAGGTTCCTAGCCTGGAGGGACACGGAGAAGGAAAGCTGGTGTCAGCACATTTAGGGCACATCAGGGAACAATTGAGCAGTGTGCAGACAGTGTGCAATTACTTGCTCTCATTAGATACTTGTTAAATGTTTGCATGCTTGCCAGGGGCAGAGATGGCAAACTTCAAGTAATTGATTGGGCAAAAAATTTTTAGCATCATCCACAGTTCTATAAAAATTAGTGTTTAATATTTTCTTTTCTGAAGGACTTTCCACTTAACACCCTTGTTCAAGAGTTAATGTCTGTGTATAGTCAGAATTTGGAGTCTTCAGCAGATGAAATGACAGGAATTAAACATTCATTTCTCTCAGTGGTAAAGTAGAAACAGCAAGATAATAATAACCAACATATTTAAACTCTTTGTAACTTACCCTTCACATTCCTATATATGATCTCATTTGGGCTGTTGCTTCTATACGGCCTCATAGGGGTAGTGTGGGTATTTTTATTACTCTTTTACACATTTGGGATAAACAAGATAATAGACTCTTAGTTAATTGTCCAAATTCACTGAGTAGTAGGTGGCATTCTTAGGGTCACGTACAGGTAGTGTATTGCCTGTCCTTCCCTGCTCAACTCCAAACCATCATGGTGGGTGATTTTATAACAGATTTATAAACTGAAGAGGTGAGAATTATTTAATAGAACTATTTAGTAAGATTGAGAAAAGAGAAACATCCCCCTAACCTCCACTTACCCACCTAGTCCCTGGTGGCCTCTAAACCTACTAGTTCAACTTTTTTATTGCTCCGCATAGAAGCAAGATCATGTGGTATTTGTCCTTCTGTGTCTGGCTTATGTCATTTAGTATAATGTCTTTAGGTGCATTCATGTCACAAATGACAGGATTACCTTCATTTTTAAGGCTGACTGGTATTCCATTTTGTACACATACCACATTTGTTTTATCCATTCATCTTATTTTCTAAAGTCGTAAAGTAAGTAGTTGTGGTTCTCTGAATTCTTCATATCTGACTTGCCTTTGACCTTTAGTAGTATATTCAATACCTACTTTGAATATCTGGCATGTGCTAGGTTCTGTATTAGAGCCTAGAGGCACAGTGATGAATTTGATATGTTCCCTGACCTCACCATTGGTAAGAGACATATCAATGTAGTTTGTAAAAAAAGAGAGGTGAGTAAATTAATTGCTGCATCATTGCCTACTCCTTCCAAGAAAACTTAGGTCTTTCTGTCCACTAAAAACAGTGATTTCCTCTAGAGAGCAAGGCCACAGCTCTTGTGGGGGAGGCCTTAGGACTTCCCATGCCTACACTCCATCCAATAGACTGCAGAGGTTTAATTACTTATCAACCTTGTGATAAATGTAATCCACTGTGACTCATATTATTACCTCTGGTCACCATCCAGTATATAAACTCTGGCATTGGCTCTTTCCTGCAGCCTTAGTCTTAGGAACTTTTAGGCTTCCTACCCGTGATCTGTCCTTATGCTGTTCCTCTTCAACTGCTCCCTGGACCTGATGTCTGCAGTCTACTCTTAGAAACCCCCTATTCATAGCTAAACTTGTCTGTATTTTCTCTAACTGGTTGCTTTAATTGAAACTGACACCTTCTTTACGACAGCTCATCTGTCATGTAAATGGGAAAATCTAGTATTAAGAAGGAGGCAATAATAAGAGTTTGTGTGGGTTTATGGCTCAACTACAAACATTCCAAAAACTAGTTATTTGTTTTGGCACTGCTTTTAGAAGCCAATGGGAAACCTAGAAACTTCCTCAGGTGTGTCTCCATTGATCTTGATGGCTATCAGCAGTAAGCATCTGATACCTGGCTGTATCTTTAAGTATAAGATCTTTAAAGTAAGAGCAGAAGAAGAAGCTGTAGAGTCAGCTCCAATCTGTTCCATACAATCCAGCTTGCTTTCTCTGACCAGTGATGTAGTTGTCTTGCCTTAACATCATCTCAATTTTTAAAAATAAATTTCAAATAGCTTTGTTTCCTACCACAACATATTGTCCTTTTTCAGGTTTGTGAACATTTCTATATTTTTAAACTTAATTACATTTTTTTACCTTTGTAATCTATTTTTCACTTCTACTGCCATCTGAAGTAAAAAATTTATGTCTGCTTCTGCTGGATAAAGTACTAAAAGAAATGTATTCTTTTTCATAAATGAGTAATGAGGTATTCTGATTATCAAAAAAGTCATGCTATGCACATTCACAAAATATGGCATAATGTAATGTACCTAATAATAATCTTGTTCTAAGTCTAGTTAATACTTTCTTCGGATGACTCAAAAGGCAATTCACTGTCATACAGAAATCTCAGGGACAATGTGGCTTCTTATGGTAAATATGCAGAAGTGTCAATTAACAGAGATTTCAGATTCTCTGAGAAATATGCTTTGTGTTTATTTAAGTGTAAATCATATGTTTACATAAAGCACTTTATAAATGGAATTATATATGCTGTTTTTAAGAAAATGAAAGAAGTAAAAGTCTCAAGGTCATTTTCTTCAACCGCAGAAACTTCTTGAAGAAAATAAATCACGAATCTATTTTCTGAATTTCATTATCTTCATCTTCTTTCAAAAATGATATTACTATTTTTGCCTAGGCCAGCAGTATAGTCTTTAATTCTGCCTCCCATGTGCCAAGACACAGCTTCGAAGTAGAAAACACTTGGGCATTGAAATCACAACCCTCAGAATGAAATAAAATTTTCTACCACTTAGTGGTTTGTGAACAAGGATAACTTTTTTTTAAACATTTCCCAGTTTTAGTTTCCTAATCTGCAAAATGGAGATAATTTTAGCACATTGAGTTCTTGCATGGAATATATGGGACAATTTAAGTAAAGCATTTAGAACTGTTCCTGGCACATACTCTATGTTTAGGAAATACTTTCTGTTAATATTATCCATTTTTAACTTAAAATAGTAGTTCATAGATGAACTATTTGAGATTTAGTGAACACATCTTTGCTGACTTAAAATGGACTATATCATCTCTTAATGGTTGTTTTTTTTTCCAGATGGGAAAGGCCTAATCCCTTTAATCTTTGCTCATCATCATTGCATTGTGGATGCAGCATCTGGCAGCTTAGGGCATGATGAAATATTGTGGAGGTGGAGGGGGGGATTCGGTGTTGCGCTAGCCTCTCAGTCGGAAAGTTCTCTCTCTGATCCTGAAGTGAAAGTCAGCTTTCCTATATCTTCCTTTCAATTTTCCTACACCTGCTTCCTGGGCTGCATAGAATGTGTAATCATTCCGATCAATGGACAAAACTTTTAATATTTTAAAATAGAGATTGTGTTTCATATAGACATCTCTTTTCATTTCAATATCCCTGGCTTATGCAAGCTTTCCTGATAACTGTTTTCCAAACATTTGTCATCCTTGTCACCCTCTTTTGTTCTTTGTGCCCTAAAGTATTCTTGGAGCAGAACATGCTGTTCTAGATATTTCAAAGAATTATGGATTTCTCTTCCTGTAGACACATGTTTCCATTAATGCAGCATGAGATTGTACTCGTTTAGGAAAAGGCTTGCTATGATAAGGCTTGAACTCAATGACAGTATTTGAATTTTTCCTTGGAACAGATTGTTAAAATAGGTTTCCCTGATCATATAATTGTACTGATGGTATTTTGAATCTAATTTTAGGACTCCACATTTCTATCTGCCAAATTTTATGTTATTTTCATCTCACTGCTTTAGCATATTCAGAATTTTCTATCATTCTTCTGTCATCTAACATATTAGTATTTTATCTCAGCATTGAGGCATCAAATAATTTGATAGGTTTGCCTCAATAGTACATAATGATGGGATCCTTATTGATAAAGAAGTTTATGATAGTAAGGCTCAATACACAAATGGCTAACATGCTGGACCCATTATTGAGGTTAGAAATGAACAATAATTGATCATTTTTAGTCTCCATCCTTATCTTACCTCTTTCATGGTTAACAGTTATTCTAATTGGGTGATTTATTGAATGAGTCTAGTGAGTGTTTCATCATTCTATGATGTATATCATCTGGGATTGTAATGCTGGACTCATTTAATATGTATGTATTCTCTTACCATTTCCACATTTGCTCAAAGTTTTGCTATGAACACACACACATGTACACACACACACACCCCCCACATATGCCCCTTTTGTTTATTTTTTATTTTTTAAATGTTTATTATCTTATTTTATAATTTTTGTGGGTACATAGTAGATGTATATGGGGCTCTGTCACTTTTTTTTATTTTGGAGACAGTCTCACTCTGTCACCCAGACAGGAGTGTGGTGGTACCATCTTGGCTCAGTGCAACCTCCACCTCCTGGGTTCAAATGATTCTCCTGCCTCAGCTTCCCAAGTAGCAGGGATTATAGGTGTACAGCACCAGACCTAGCTAACTTTTGTATTTTTAGTAGCGACAGCGTTTTGCCATGTTGGCCAGACTGGTCTTAAACTCCTGTCCTCAAGTGATCTGCCCACCTTGGCTTTTAAAGTGCTAGGATTATGAGCATAAGCCATTGTGCCTGGCCCACCCTCTTGTTTACATAAGAACAGTATCCAGTACCATATGTAATATGGTTTGGCTCTGCGTCTCTACCCAGATCTCATCTAGAATTGTAATCTCCATGTTTTGAGGGAGGGACCTGGTGGGAGGTGATTGGATCATGGGAGTGGTTCCCCCAGGCTCTTCTCCTGAGAGTGAGAGCATTCTCATGAGATCTGATGAGAACACAGACGTGAAAGATACTAAGGTAAAGCATTGGAAGATTTTTCTCTGAAGAAATCGATTGGTAGAAGAAAAAAGACCTGACATGGACATTTTACTAATCCTAATGAAACAACAGCCTAATGACTTTAAATTGCTCTCCACCACACAAAACCTCCAACCTGTTTTTGGCGGGTTTTGTTGTCCTTGTTGTTGCCTTTATTTTACATTTGAATCGGGGCAAAGATAACCTGACCCTGGAGAAAACCTGCTGCTATAAAAGCTTCATTCAAAACAAGGGAAAGGGAATTCGGAAGAAGCAGAAACAATGCAGATAGAGAGTGAAAAATGTAAAATCCTGTAGATATAATTAATAATGTTGCATTCTTAAAAAAGAGTGTTATGTTCCATAAAAGAAACATCTAAAAAGTGAGAAAGAGGTCTTATCAATTAAAAAATATGATTAAAAACAAAACATTTGGTAGAAGACTTGTGCTACAAAGGGCGATATCTCCCACACAATAATAAAAAACTCAAAGAAATATATAATTAATTAGAAAATATATAATCCTGACAATAATAAGCCAGAAAGTTTAATTTCCAACTAATAGGAAATCTAGAGAGATAATGGAGACACAATCAGTGGTGAAATAAGCAATACAAGAAAATTTCTCAGAACTCAAAGAGGTATATTTAAAGATTCAAATATATTATTTATAACCCATCCTTATGAAAAATAAGCAATGCAATGTGGCACATCATTATGAAATTTTAGGACATAAGACATAAATGATGCCGAAAGGGAAAAACGAAGGCCATATACACAATGCAAACATAAGAATATTACAGTAACAAGAAAATAGGAAATCGCTTTAAAAGGCTGAAGGAGTTTCTAACAGCTAAAGGATCATAACAAAGGATCTCACAAAAACTTTTTTATTGTTTCATGGCAGAAAAGAACACAAATACATGAATAATTTATCATTATATTATATCTATTGCACCTATTGCGAAGATGGAAAAGGTTTTGAAGCAAGTAATGTGGGTGCAATTTTTAGTTAAAGCACCTAGATTTTATTACATCTCTGTGGAATCTTACACAATCTTAACCATGGAATGTGTTACATAATTTATAAGAATAATCACTTGTTAAAAAGGAAACAAGTTCTGTAGGCAACCAAATGATTCATTAGTTGAATTTCTGCAAGCAGATTTTTATTGGCAAGGAGAAAAGTGAGGAAAAGAAATCTATTTATCATCTATCTATCTATCTATCTATCATCTATCTATCTACCATCTATGTATCATCATCATCATCTGTATCATCTATCATCATCTAACTCAATATATATATATATAATTCAGCCATCTAAATGATTTTTGAGAAGTGACTTGATCTAGGAAAGGTAAGCCTTCTTTGTGTCCTCTAAAAGTTACTTGAAAAAGAATACTAATTTTTAAACAATACATTTTGAAGGAGTTCAGCAACAATTTAGTATCTTCATTTCTTCTTTTTATTTCTTCTTTTGATTTCTTTATATTACACTCCCATGCACTTTCAATAAAGAAATTATGTGAGGGTGTACAAAATGAAGACACAATGATTTAGTTTGTATCTCTGTGTCAATCGTCTGGGTTACTTTTCTGCAGGCCATGTGCTACAAATGTTAGCATCATCAGATTTTTTCGTCTTTAC
Source organism: Cacajao melanocephalus (assembly GCA_963573385.1). Taxonomy (NCBI): domain Eukaryota; kingdom Metazoa; phylum Chordata; class Mammalia; order Primates; family Pitheciidae; genus Cacajao; species Cacajao melanocephalus. The sequence goes on from CAUYLG010067948.1 coordinate 120,700, forward strand.
CAATTCAATGCAGTATAGTTTTGATTTTCATTTCTCCAGTTATCAGTGAGGTTAAATATCTTTTAATATCTTTGAGACTCACTTTTATTTTCATTTATGTGAATCTGTTGTTTTTATTATTTTTTTAATGTTAATCCTTTATTCATTGCTTATGTTTTTTAGTCTCTGGCCCTTTTCTTATTGATTTGTAGATACTTTTCCATTAGGAGAGCACCCATATTTCTGCAAATACTACTGCTATTTGTCCGTTTTCTCTTTTACTCTGTACTTGTTGACTTTGCCATCAAGGTTTTAAAAATATTTGTTCAAATATATCAATTATTTCAAAATGTTTCCCAAGCTTGTTATTACAGTTAGAAAGGCTGTGAAAATGAGAGAATTATAAAAAATTCAGTCATGATTTCTTCTAGATTTATAAATTTTCATTTTCTTAATGTACATATTTATTAGGGATATTTCCTATTATTATGAGAGATATGAATCTAACTTTAATGTTTCATTTTAGATTCTATTAGAATTTAGTAGTTCCAATACTACTTATTGAATAATCCATCTCTTTCCTCTGCCACACACTGATTTGAAGCACCAAATTTATAATACACTTAATTCCTGTAGGAATTTGGATATATATCTAAATTTTCTCATAAGGGACTCTGCCTTATCAATTTCAAAAATGAAAATTCCCTCCTACATATGAGAAGGGTGTTTGTGGACACTGTTCCATCTTGCTCAACTTTCATTTCTCATTAATAATCTTTGACAATCTTTTATAGCAACTTCCACTCAAATAGAGATAACTGGTTCAGAAATGTTGAAGACTCGCCTATAATTAGCAATAGTTTTGTATATTTTCTACCAGCCAATATGAGATTGTAGACACAGTTTCTGTGTACATAATATCATGGGATAAGTTAACCAGGTATATTAATGCATATTTTCTCAGATATCGTAGATTTTCTAGAACAGGTTTTACTACATATATCTGCTTTAACATACATTTTGAACTGAAAAGGTAAGTTACTCAATATGTAATGTTGTGCTAGGTGGGTGGTGATTAATGTATATATCTGTAAGAAAACTGAATTTTGGAATACTTGTAGGTCCACATTCAGGTATTTGAATTTTGTTACATATAGTTATCTGGGAAAAGTCCTTGTCTAAAGAATGAATGGGAAGATGGCTACATTTATCTCCAAAAAGGAAGATTTCTGATGACTTTTAATCTCATATGCTAGAAAAACTTATCCTAATGATTTTGATTGCATTATCTGGTAAGCTAGATGTAATTAATTTTAACAGGTAAACTATGTTTAGTAAGCATGACTTTTCTTAACATGTGCTTTTCCTCGGGAGGGAAGGTACATGTATACTTTATTGTTACTTGGCAAATAAATATATAAAAATAAAACTTGACTTCTCAGTCCAGGCTTTCATATACATTTTTCTATGACTTTAAATATTTCAATATACCTGATCTAGAAAGAAGTAGATTTTCTAAAAACATTAGTTATAGATTTTTATTTGTTATGTGATTCCATTATACTTAAGGAGATGTAGTGGCAAATATAGTATTATGAAAAGCAATCAAGAGTAAATGGAGAATTTGGGTGTTTATAGTGTTAAAACATGAAAAATATATTAGTATTATTTTTTTAAGCCATAAGAAAGTACAAGGATAAGTATAGTTTTAGAAAAATAAACTGAAAGGAACTGTGACATACAATTATGAGTTTCAGTACATGCTTTTACTAACGAACTTGTGAATAAATCTCCAGAGAAAAACACTTTTTTTCCTTTTTTGAGACTTTAATGGCACTGGAGATGCTTTACCTATATTGCTATGTGATTTATAAATAAAAAATGATAACTTTCTGGTACTTTCATATTAGAGATGAAGGGAAGTAGTTTTAAGGGAATAAAAATTAATAGAACTGTTAATAATTTGAGAAACAATATTTCCTATTAAGGTAAAATAAACCTTTATATGCAGGACATAGGACATAAATGCAAATTCTAAGAAACTTTTTTGTTTGTACTTGCCAAGAACATATATTATAACTTTAATATTAAATATCTCACCCATACTTATTTTTAAAAAATAAATATCGGGCAAGGACTTCATGACTAAAACATCAAAAGCATTGGCAACAAAAGCCAAAATAGACAAATGGGATCTAATTAAACTCCAGAACTTCTGTACAGCAAAAGAAACAATCATTAGAGTGAACCAGCAACCAACAGAATGGGAAAAAATTTT